>VOQJ01025299.1:46704-56872 GCA_015052665.1 Apistogramma diplotaenia | reverse complement strand
TTAATTAATGGCGCTAAATGGAATGCTAAATTTGAAAAAAAAAAAAAAAAAAAGACAGGCCGTACACAGAAAGTACTTACTGAAGAAGCTGAACAGTCACCTTGAAAGGGAATATTTTAATCAGCTATAGTGATCAAAAACATTTTTGCTTCAGGTCTCTAACATGTCAACATATTGCTAGTATTTTAATAAGTACTTAGGCATCTTAATGAGGGACTCAACAGGATTTGCTTTTCGAGGAACCGCATTTTTCTTATAAACAGAACTGATCAGAAATCAATTCTGCCTTTCTCTGCTGTCTCTCAGGCCGCAAGATATCGACCGACGCTTTTCCGCTGCTTCATCTGCTATTTAGTGATCCCTTTGTTGTTGTGTGAGGAACGTGAAGCTTTCATAGGTCTCATCTTCATTCTGTCAACCTCTCATCAAACACCTCCAGCAGCATCTCGTTGATGCAAATGAGCCCATAAACTCAGCGAGGCTTTCATGATTTTGTGACGCACATAATTTCCAAATCAGTTGCGATATTTCAATCAGGAGAAACAGATGGCGTGAAATGACCAGGATATGGCAGGCTCGAAACACCCTTGCACATCAGTGTATCGCCATGGAAACCGTCACGCTCTTGCAGTTTCCTAATATCCACAATTAGTTGAAAGGGACAACAAAGTGGGGTAGATTAGAGAGATGGGCAGATGTTCAGATATGAATTTAGCGGTGGCAGGAAGCTTTGACTGCACTCTGATTCATCTTAATCACAGTTATGCGTCTCGGTGCTGATTACGCAGGTAGCAAAGATAAGGCTGGTGCTGGTGAATGCACAGAGACAACAGCCGAAGGGATGGCAGCGCTCACTCCATCCAACTTTATTTTATTTTCTCTTTTATAATATCTTTTTAATAGCATTTTAGCCTAAGAAATTATGATAAATATCTGATACCAAAACGTAAACACACAATTAGCCGTTTAATGAATTAAAGGAGTGTTTATCTGCTCTAAAGTTTAAACTAAAGTAAGGATTACAACCTACAGTAGCAAGAACTTCAGTGGCTTTGATTTTGGGGTTTAGTGGTTGTATCAAAAGAAGTCTGTTCAGGTGTAACACATCTGCTGTGAAGGCACTTATAACCTTAGATTAACCTAGATCAGCATTTAAGACAGAAATAGCTGCTCAGTCCTGCTCTTTATTTTAAGTATTCAGTGCATTACATTAGGTTTAAACCAACTCTGCAAGGAAGTTGTATTAGACTGATCTCCTGTAGCTTTTTCCTTTGTCACTGCTGCCCCACCACTAATGATCTATTAAACTGATGACTCGTGGATCGGTGTCAGATATCTCATCAAAGTCAGTTAATTAGCGCTAACAATTGCATTGATAAGTTTTTGTGTCCTTTGCAAAAAAATGACAAAATAATTTACCCATCCAGAAGTGAATATTGTCTATGAGCTACTTTTGTAGAGCACTGGAAATGATTCTCCAACATAAGCACTCGCCATTCACATCTTCAGGCATCAGTCTGCTCATGAATGCAAATCACATGACAGCAACTCAAAGAAAGGACAGAAAACTGAGGATACAATTCATACATGCAAGATTTTTCCACACAGCCATCTCTGGGGTTTACAGAGAATGGTCCGAAAAAGAGAAAATGTCCAATGAGCAGCATTTCTCTCGGTGAAAATGCCTGCTTGGTATCATAGATCAGAGAATGACGCACAGAGCAACAGTAACTCAAACAACCACTCCTTACAACCAAGGTATTCAGAAAAGGATCAGCTAAAAATGGGAATCTAAGGCTGCGATTCACACGCTACAGTCCACCTGAAGCCAAAGTTCAAACCACCTAGCCATGTGACTTGATATACCTGATTAACACAAATCACATGGGAGCAACTCACTGCGTTTAGGCCGTGCTGAAGCTTAAACGTCATTGAAATGCAGCACACTGTGTGCCACTCCTGTCTGCTAAGAACTAAGAAAACATCAGAGAGCATTATGAGCTTTAACTATGGAAATACTCAGAGAAAGAACAGGCCAGGTGAGCTAAAACTGGACAACAACAGCAAACATCTTGGACTTAATGCTGTGCAGTCACAGCGTCTGTTGCAGAATACTCCTCTGGGTTTGGAGGTTTCGTTTGCAGAAATGATGGCCACTGGAACTTGCTGCTTTTGATCATTTAAACTGTAAACAATTTTAGCTCACAGTATGAATTAACATGGTTTTTTTATCCTCCCTCTTCATATCGGGCGGGAGGATAAAAACCTTGTGATAGTGTCGTCATGCCAGCCGTCCGTCCGCCTGTCCATCCATCCATCTGTGAGTTTACTGTTCCAGGCTACAGACTCTGAAACCACAAGGAGTGGAGCCATGAAATTGGCATATGTGTTCTTTACTCTTCAAAGATGTGCAACACAGTGTTTGTCTGTCTGTCTGGGCAGAATAGTTTTGCAGAAGGTAATAAGATGCCTGCTGAATGGTTCTCTGTTATGAAACGGGCCTGTAATGTTATTGAGACTTCTAAATTGATATTTTCATTAATGATATCCCCACAGGTGATGGATGTTGTTAAATCTCTCTTTCCAGAGTGAAATTTGTTTTTAAAGCACCACCTAATGATCCATTACCGACACTCTAAATGGTGTATGTGCAGAAAGTTGAAGTCACTTAAAATTTTGAGTGAAAACAATCTACATTTATGCTTTTTTAAAATTTCTGTCAAGTAGACTTTTTGATGTGACTTCTGTTTCCACAACTCGCTGGGTCAAACGTTCTGGTACGGCATATCCAGTTGGGATGTGTGTATGTTCTGGTGTTTTCAGTCCTTCTGCTTTGGCTTTCATTTTCTGTCCCAGAGGTTGATGCTGGGCTTTTAAACACCCAAACTTGGCTATAACTAATATTGCTTTTTTGTCATACGCTGCACTATAATACAGTGGCTGATTTGGTTCTCTTCCTGGTCCCAGTTGCTTTCACAAATTCTAGCGGTGATGCTGACTTTGCAACTGTGCAGAAAAGTGATGCACTTTTATCCACACGCAGTCATGACGCAAACCATCCCAGCTGATTACTCATATCCCTCCCTCATTCCTTTCCGGTTCTCCACTACAAAGACTGCGGTGTGATGAACTGCTGCTGACTGACACACACCTGGAGGAACATGATAAGCACCTGAGTCAGGTTTTCAACAAAGAGCTGCTTACTGGCTGTGGGACTGTTGAGATGACTACAGGAGTCATTTCAGTACAGGGGTCTTAACATTATTGCTGCGGGCCACAAACACACTTCCCACAGCCCCCTCGCATTCGCCATTTTTTCTCTTTCTTTCTTTTATCTTTTTTTTTTGCAGACTCTGAGTACACCAGTAAGTTCGTGTGAGTCATCTGCCTCCAAATAACCTATTATTGAACCTCACTTTGAACAGAGCTGCATGTGTTCAATACAGCCATTGCCTTTGGCTGAAATTTTCAAGACCTTTTGGGTATCTGAGTTTACTCCCTGATGCTTATACAGCACTCTGATGCTGTGTGTGCGTGTGTGCATGCATGCATGTGTGTGTTTGGTTAGTTGGTTGTTTATGGGGAACATTTAACAGCTTTTACACCACTTGATGTGTCTCTCCACTGTTCTGCGAGAAGTCATCACAGCGTCCTTTCATTGTTAAGAGGATAGAGGAGCATAAACACCATCTACTACTGTGTTTACTTTCCAGTTAGTCTCACGGTTCACCAGCAGCTAGTTGGATCTCTTTGTGCTGTGATTTATTATTCATTGGCACATTTGGCCATGCAGCAGTAATTGCAGCATGCAGCCGGAGCGCCTGCATCTGATGGGACACAAATGAATAAATAAATCTAGATGGTGGAGCCATTTGAACGTTTGACATTTACTGATGAGGCAATTAACAGAGCAGCACACAAAAGCAGAACCTGCGCTACACTAGCTCATCCCTGTGCTGCACAATGGTGCCAAATACAAACTGTCTCTCCTTCTCACACATACACAGCAGAAAATTGTTCACACTTTGGCAAATATCTGTTAGTCGGTTTCTTTGCTGAAGCCGAAGACTCACGAAGAGTTTAATCAAACAGTAAAGAGTGGCAGCTCTTCAACAAAAGGCTACTCAAAGGAGATGTACTGTATCTGGCATATTTTTTCCCCCCGCTGTCTTTATTTTGCACTGCTCAGTCGCACACAAAGCCGCAATCCACAAATAAATTGAAGCCCCAGCAACAAAACTCAAAACCATACAAAGAACCTGTTGTCACTTTCCAGAAAGACTGTCCTCAATAAGAATGATACCATCAGTCCATCAGAGTGAGTGCCTTTAAACAATATATTGTTTCAGTCTAATGACAATCCAAAGGAAAGAAAGGACGTTCGGTGATATCGTTGCAGAGCCACAAAGGTGCAGTACCAGTTTTCCCCAGTTCTTGCATAATTGTAACTGCTGTCACATTCTTAGCAACGACTTGTGTTGTTAATATGAACTTTGAGATAGATTAGTGGATCGTCACCTTCCCCAATCCTAAGTTGGATTAGCAGTTAACAAAATGGTTGGGTTGAGTTACAGACTATTTTTATAGTGGTTTCACTTGTGCTTTGCATGAGATCCAAAATGCAGATAAGAGTCAAATGTTGCTTCCATTCGATTCAGTTCAACCCATCCATTCTCTTCCACTTATCCTGTTCAGGGTTGTACTATCCCAGCTGTCATAGGGCATAAGCTAGGGTACACCCTGTACAGGTCGCCAGCCTGCCGTGGGGTCAACACAGAGAGACAGACAACCATTCACTCTCACATTCACACCTATGGGCAATTAAAAATCACCAATTAACCTAACCCCAATAACTGCATGTCTTTGGACTATGGAAGGAAATCAGAGTATCCGGAGAAAACCCAGGCAGACATGCAAACATGCAAAATTCATGGAAAGTTGAAACTGGATGGAAAGTTTTGCCGCTAAAAATCTCTAGTTCCGTTTTTCAGGCCTTGGTGTGAAATCACATTAAAAAAACCACATAGAGTCTGATCAGTTTATCTACAATGTTACCTGCTCATCAAAATAAAGACTCATTTGTTAATCATATGTGGACAGATTTACGTATAACACACATCAGAACATAGAAGCTTCACACACGTTATTCTACATTTCTCTCAAATAAATGTTCTTGCAGTTAAATTGTGGTTCAATAGTGTGGTGGTTTATGCATTTACTTAACAAAGATCAAGAGTTTGGTTGTCTAGGGAGACACAAAACCCTTTGGGGCTGCATGAGCAAGGGTAGCTAAAAAAGATAAAAATCTGGCAAATCCAGCACGTAGAGCCACCTGCTGTGCTGACCCTTTGTGAATAAGGGAGAAGCTGAAAGTAGATTTTTTTTTTGGCAGATAAATGATCTGCCAGATCATGTGGCTAAAACCATTTCACAACAACACGGTCACCATATTACCTTACTGCTGTCTCTGTTAGAGGCCCCATTATCTAAGAAATTTCAAAATTTTCTGCCTTCATATTATGCTGCAAGAGACCTGAGATCCCCTGACACTCAGTCACTGTGTAGTGATACAGGGTTTGGTTTAGAACTAGCTGCAGAGGAACTGTTGCACAATGCCCTCCATCTGTTTATTGTTCAGTGAACTCATCTCACTGATGACTTCGGAAACAAAACCATTAAACACACATCTAACACCAGATTTGTATTAATTTAGTTTAATTGCATTCATGTTGGGAGTGTGACAGTGGGTGTTTTTGTGAGTAATGTTTCAGATTCAGTCGTTCTATTTTTGTCCATCAGCAGACTCGAGGGATGCAGTCATTGTTTATAGCAATAACTCTTCCTAAAGAAGAATTAAAAGATTTCCTCGAAGGGCTCATGAATTCATAGTAAAGCAACAAGTCTAAGCATACATACATAAATAAAGAGATTTACTGATTTTAACATTTGATTTCTCTCTGAATGCACCTAACAATCAGTGAAATGGGAGAATTTGAGAAATTCATTGTTTTTACAGCCACATACTCAAAGGCTACATTATTAGGTAAATGTGTCCAGCTGCTCAGCAGCAGCAGAAATATCTAATTAGTCAATCACATGGCAGCAACTCAGTGTATTTAGGCATTTAGACATGGTCAAGAAAATCTGCTGAAGTTCAAAGTTCGAGCATGAGAATGGGGAGGAAAGGTGATTTAAGTGCCTTTGACAGTGTCATGGCTGTTGGTGACAGGTGGGCAGCTCTGAGTGTTTCAGAAACTGCTGCTATGCTGGGATTTTCCCCACACAACCACCTCTGGGCTTACAGAGAATGACCCAAAAAAAGAGAAAATATCCAGTCAGTGGCAGTTACTTGGGGAAAAAATGTCTTGGAGTGTCAGAGAGATCGGAGGAGAATGACCAGACTGCTTTGAGCTAAAAGAAGAGCAACAGAAACTCAAATATCCACCCCGTACAATGTAGAAGAGTATCTCTGAACACACGACTTGATGACATGGAACTTCGACAGAGAAGACCACACCTGGTGCCACTCCTGTCCACTACAAACGAGAATCTGAGGCTATGTTTCACATACCACAATACCTGAAACTAACATACACACCTCCTAGCCATATGACTAGATAAACCTGTTAAACTCATGGCTATCTAAAATCACATAGGAACAACTCTGTGCATTTAGGAATGTAACCATGGCCCAGAAGACCTGCTGAATTTTAAAATGAGCATCAAAATGGAGCAGAACATCATACCAAGTGGCACTCCTCTCTGCTAAGAACGAAGAAAAAAGAGAGCATTATGAGCTTTAACTATACACAGAGAAAGAACAGGCCAGGTGAGCTAAAGCTGGATGACAACAGCAAACATCTTGGACTTAATGCTGTGCAGTCACAGTGTCTGTGTCAGAACGCCCCACTGATGTTTGGAGGTTTCGTTTGCAGAAATGATGGCCACTGCAACTTGCTGCTTTTGTTAATTCAAATTGTAAATGTTGCTCTACCAATCACAGCTCACAGTGTGACTTTGCTGATCGTCACAAGGTTTTTTATCATCCTGCACAATATATTTATTGTTATAGTTACATAGGTTACAGCGTACAGCGTAACTGCAAACCCCTGTGAACTGAATCATAAATCCTCAGTAAGGCTACAAGATGAACAGGCTCACAAAAGCTGGACTTTAGAAGGTTGGAAAAATGTTGCCTGGTCTGATCAGTCCTGATTGCCACTGTGACATTTTAATGGTAGGATCAGAATTTGGCATAAATGGCATGAAAGCATGGCTCCATCCTGCTTGTATCAACAGTCCAGCCTGTTGGTGCTGTTGGTGATGGTGTAATGCTATGAAGGATATTTTCTTGGCACACTTTGGCCCCTTAGTACCAACTGAGCATTGTCTAAACTCGGCAGCTTATGTGAGTATTGCTGCAGTCCATGTCCATCCCTTTATGACCACAGTGTACCCATTTTCTGGTGGCTGCTTCCAGCAGGATAGCATGCCAGGCCATAAAGCTCAAATCTTTCAAAGTTGTTTTTTGAACATGACAGTGAGTTCACTGTACTCAAATTGCCTCCACAGCCACCACATCAGTTACCAAATGCAGTTGAGCACCTTTGGGATGCGGTGGAATGGGAGATTCACAAAAATGGATGTGTAGTTGCAGCAGTTGTGTGATGATGAAAATTTCTGGAAAAAAGTCACAAAAGTACAGAGATGAAAAGTGTCATTAAATCTTCCAGTAAGAGTCGAGGGTTGAAATTTTGAATTTCCAAGTTTCGATGATTGCCCTTTAAAGGATCATATGGATAGGATATCAAATCACAAAAGATATTTTGTGCAACATAACCCTACATGTTTCTGTGTAGCCTGCTTACATGTATATTTATATGGCATAAATATTTTCAAGATCAGTCACTGGCTTTTCCCACGTTATATTTTCACTTTGACATACAGCTGCTGACAATCAAAATCCGATTTGATTTTAATATTCTTTTCCTTCCTTTCTTCCTTCTTTCCTTCCTTCTGGCCAACATGCCTCCTCCGTGCCGCACTAAAAAATAAATAAATAAATCCCTCCCAAGGCTCCGCCCCCTCAAAAAAACTCGGATGTAAGGGGAGAAAAAAAAGGCCAGCAACAATGTGACAGACAACACAGCCTCTTCGCTCCCCGTAGTAGTGGATATCTTCACAGTGACCGGAGAGCGAGCAGAGGCGAGCCAGAGAGCCGCATGCTCGCTGTGCAACAAGGCGAACGGGAGCAAAAATGAACCACCGGATAGAGGCAGCAGCATCCAGTGAGGACCCGTGACAGTATTTAGGTAAGGCTTTGTTCGCTTTCCGTAGGATTTCCATACAGATTCTGCATTTGCTGCTTTGTTCATGAACGCTGAGCAGCACAAGCGAAGGATGTGGTCGCACGATATTTGTTTAAAGCGGTGCGATATTTAAAAATGTATCTATCTGAAAAAAAAAAAAAAAACCGCGGATGAGACTGTAGCCGACAGCGCTTTGTCTTCGTTACTTCTCCGGACCACCATAATCATCACGGGAAGCTCATTTCAACAGCAGCTCATTTTTAATCTCTGCGCCGCTCTTTGCTAAATTGTCTAATAAAGAAAAGAGGCATTGTTGACACAAGCAGCTGAGTTCCCCGTTTCTGACGCGCTCCTATACCATACTATTTAGTGTTTGTTTTTCTTTCTTTCGCCCCACAATGGATTGATTTCATTCACAGCTCACTGTGAAGCCAGCTCCCCCCCTCCCCCCCCTCCCCGCTCTGCTCTACAACTTGGGAAGAAGATGCAGCGGTTTCCTGGTGCCTTAGTGCTCAGTTATTGATGCACATGGTGTAGCTCCCTACACAACACGCCAAGCAAACCAAGGCCAGCACAGGAGCTCCAGGTTAAGACAGTTGAATTTTGAATAATAATAATAATAATAATAGCAAAAAAAACCTTACTTACTTGACACGGGAAGAAATAAGAGTCACTGTGGTTTAAATAGAAATAACATGATTTGCATACCATAAGTTGCATTTGACAGTCTTGTTGTAGGGCTGAGGCACTCCTCATTTAAACCCTTTTTTTTTGGCTTAAATATCAACTTGGTAAATACTCTATGCTTTAAATTGAACACATAGACCACAGGATTGGAAAAAAGTGGGAAACACACACATACATACAAGTGTCTAGAGCAATTAGGTCTTTTCTTTTTTTTGTATGCTTGGAGGGGGGGGTGTTGGAGTGTGATGCCTTTTGAAGTGCTGGGAGTCGTCTGATATCAGCAACAGGAAGGTTTATCACTGAGCTGTCGCCACTTTACCTGAATGTCACTGTAACACATTAAACCTGTCAAAAGAAACAAACACAGCCTTCAAGAACAGCGGCGGAGTTTGGGAGTCAACTGAAACTCATTACTATGAGAACATGCACACGCTCGCTCTTTTCTGTAGTCCGCCGGAATCAAAGGCACTGGTCTGTTCTTTTGTTTTTTTTCTCCCCTCCCTGTGCAGCATAAACAGCTCAGGGAAGGAAATTCAAAGCTCCTCTCCAGGTTATAGTGACATTGCATCAGAAGAGTTGTATGGTGTTGTTGTGCGTGCGCGTGGAGCTGCTGAATAATTATGTGCACTGTGGATTTCAAGGCTTCTTGGAGGTGACAAGGACAAAAGTTGAATATAATGGACACTGTCTTAACTACTGGACTAGAGTTGTTTCTTGGGGCATAATACAAAACCAGAGCTAAACCCAGGTTTGTTTTTCTGTTCTAGTAATCAGACCACAGATGTCCTAACCCCCGCTAACAGGGCATTATAAATGTTCAAATGGATGCCTGACACACACAAAGTCACACTAGTGATATGTGAAAGCATTGTGACCGTCACACAACATCTGTATTAGTGCCATTGCACACAACTACCCAATTACATCCATGCATTGGCTGGAACGTCTTTGTGTCTGCAGCTGGATGTTTATTGTCTCGGATGGGGCCCCCTCCCACTGCATGTGCAGACAGCGTACAGGTGTTCAGCTCTTTTCCTTGTATGCGCTAACACTAATATCCCACATTTATTTTCCCACAGTGCATCACGGTATAGCAGACCTGAAGACACACCCCCCCCCCCCCCCCCCACCAAAACACCTTTTTTTTTTTTCAAACTTACAAATAATTACCC
>VOQJ01025299.1:8311-19057 GCA_015052665.1 Apistogramma diplotaenia | reverse complement strand
CAAAGATACATATATACATTGTATGTATGTGTGTTATATATAATGCCTGGTTTTCCAACAGTTTTTTTTTTTTTTTGCAGTAAGTGATTGCACTTAGCAGAAATCTGGTTCTCTTATGTAAATCAGTCGCTGATTACAAAGCTTAAATGAAAGGCAAAAGATCTTTGCATTGGGGACACAGAACCGTGTTAGAAATGTCAGACATCAGTGCGTGTTTAAAATGTCAGAATGTTCCTTGGAGGACTCTCTTGTTCATACTTAAATTTGATTGTTTTCCACTCGGCAGGGATTTGACCTTGAAAAAAATCACCACCCATTTTTTGCTTTTATGGGACATGGCGCCATTATTTGAGTCCTTTTTGTTTATTTAAATTGACATTTTGTCAAGAATAATTAACCAAATTATTGTTTTCTGTTTTGTGCTCATTTGTGCCACATTCCCTTCAGTTCCCTTTGCTTTTCATATCATTCACAATATCATACCATCCTCCCGCCTGCTTTTACAATGCAGCAATGCAGAGTTTCATGTTAGCAGCAGACATATTTATTAAAACAATTAAATCCAGCAATAAAATCCAATTAAACCGGCGACAATTGAACCACAACAGACTGCTCATAAAATAAATTTCACTTTTACAGACAAACACGACTTGACTAAGCTAACAACACAGAACTTCTCTTGTCTTTATTGAACACACTGAGTAATCAGTTGCATTGAAGGCTTGAAAACGTAAGCAAATCGTTCCAATTTTGTCGCTCTTTGAACAGCAGCAACCTCAATCATACCTTATCTGAAGGGCTTAATGACACTCCCACAATACCAGGGAGATATTTTAGGGCCTGCAGCAAAACTGTTTCACGTCATCAATATTTCTGGGTTGATCTTGGTTGAACGCCCCCTCAGGTCATGCAACAGCTTCTCAGTTGGTTGAGGTCAGCACTCTGACCTCACTTATAACTTTCTCGATCTTGAGCAAGTCCTGATCAGTTGTAGTTCAAGATCCACAGATGCAATAAAATACTGACATCTGCTTTATGTCTTGTTGTTGTCATTTAAATGTTTCAGTTTCACTGAATTTGTGCACTCGGTTTCCCAGATGTGCCCTTTATGTCTGCCACTCATCAAATTAGCATAATTTTTATTTGGCCTGTCAGACTGAATAATCACTGCGAACAAGCTTTTGTTTCCACCCCATGTTATTCTGGACAAAAAGGAAAGCTTTGCGATTGAACAGGGGTTTAAATCATTGTGTCTCACTCCATTGTATCAATTTAATCTACAAAAACGCATGCAAAGAAACAAATTTTATAAGACAATTAAAATCATATCCAAAGAAGGCACAGCACAAACACAAAAGCGACACAATTCAAATGAGTTCCTTCATGCAGAACCAAATTTAAGCATACACACGTTAAAAGCTGTATTAAGGAAAAGGTTATAGGGAGTCGACTTCTAGCTTTCTTCAGTATTTACAGCCAAGGCAGCAGGAGAAGGGGGGGGGGCAGAGTTACGTCAATCCGCTTACCGATCACATCACAAACCTGTGGTTGGCAGCGGTAATCTTGCCATTTACCATGGCGCAGCGGCTGACTACAAAGCAGCAATGAACAGGAGCGGGGTTTTTATTTTTGGATAAAATGTGAAGGGAACAAAGAACATCCTGCCTTCTTGAAATACAGGATGAAAAGAAGACTTTGTAATATACTAAAATCTGTCAGTGGTCACTTTCTAAAGGAACAAAACACATCAATTTGGAAACGGATTGAAACCTTGAACCCACTGTAGTGAATATGTGCTGTTTTCTTATTTTTTTCTTTCTTTCTTTTAAATATGCTCAGAGAAGACACAAAAACTTGGAGATAATTTTCCCTGAAACTTCTCACCTGTTTTGCATGTAAAAATAGGAAAATTGGTGCCTGATAGAGGGTAAAATTGAATGATCACCTACATCTCTAGTTGAATGACACATGGATGTATGTGTATGTGTTTGCATACATTACATGCATTTCTGTAGTCATTTAGCACTTTTGTGTCATGTACAGTAAAATCAAATCTCTAAGTTCTAAAATAATGGACACAAATACAAATTTACACACAACACACACAAAAAAAGCACAATTACTTTCTGGAAGCCGCATGCTGTTGTCGAACATCCACTGCAGTTCACATTCTGGCTGTAGAGTGTCCAGCTGAGTTATTCATGCTTCGCTGTGATGGTGAATCTTGTCTGATAATGTTGACGCTCAGGGGGTGACCTCTGGAGGGTTTGTGTGCTTGGTGTCTGCGGTGCTGTAACACTGGTTGAGAGGTTCAGTGGAGATCTGGGCGGTGCAGGCCACGGTGTTGCTGTAGACTCTACGGTTGAGATGGATTACCGTAGTCTTGGAGGGCATTGAGGTGTTGCCCTTCTCTGGTGAACAGTGATCGCAGTGAAACAGAATCAGGAAGCACCTGTAAAACTGAGAGGGAGAGGAAAGTGGTGAAAACACTGCACACGCACACCCAACGAAAGATTTTCTTTTCTTTCTCTTTATGCATGAACTGCTGCCGAGAGTCAGCTTCAGATTCACTCTTTACATTTGCATAGAAAATGGGTGGGTGAGTGTGAAGGACAGATGATGATACACATGATGTTCACTTGCTTGCTAGGGATCTTTTTTTTATAAACCACCAAACCACAGAGCCGCTAGAAGGAAAACTACACCAAAAAAAAGGAAAAAAAAAGTGAGAACACTTATGATTTTGCCAAATTTTTCCCATGTCTTTTTTTCTGTTCATGGTCGATGAATATAGGAATCTCAGCTCATAGGGTTTTGCAATATAGCATCAAGCAACATTTCATGTTCTCGCATTGAACACACATGATGCTTGAGGAGAGAAAAGGAACCCCAGTGACCTGTTGTCATGGCAAAGCAGGCCGCCTCAAGCTGTTGCCGGTTCACTTCACTTTTCAGGTCATTTAGCACAGAAGTTGGAAACATTGTGTCGGAATGAGTCATGAGTCAGAATTACAGCTGAGTAATCAGTAGCTCAAGTTTTCCAGCACTACCTGCATATCAATGGCATGGAATAGAGGGAGAGTATAGGATTCTAGAGGTGCATAGTAAAAAATAGAAAAACAGATCTTTCGAGAAAAATAATTTCCACTGGTTTTGAATACACAGTGAGGTGTGTGTGCGTGCGTGCGTGTGTGCGTGCGTGGTGCTGCTCTTTCATTGGTGCCTTATTGACACCACCGACAGAGTGTGCGGTCCTGCTCCCTCTCTCCCTGCCTCAGATTTTCCACAGTGGCAGAGTTGGGAGGTCCCAGAGCAGAACCATACCACCAATGGACTAATAATACTCTCTGACTTAAAGGACTCTTTGCTTATGTGTGTGTGTGAGTTTGTGTTGGCAGCATTTCACAGTGTAAGAAAAACATTGTGCAGAACTTACTGAAGAAGGCAAAATCAGAGTCTTCATATATTATTCACTGAGTTATACTTTTTCCATCTACCCTTTTTACAGCACAGCCGAACCTCACTTGCTCCTTTCCTAGAGTGTCTGCTTGTCCTTTGTGCATTTTCAGATCTAATAGAAATTTGTCAGGTTTGTGCTAAATTCCTTTTCCGAAAACGTATCGGATGCCCGCGAGGCTCATACACCTTTTCATTATCAGATTTTTTCCCACCATGCCATGTATTTATTATGGACCCACGCTGATGGCGACCTTTTTATGAGGACTGAAAGTATTTAGCTTATCTCCCAGATTGAACATTTTCTGTTTTGTGAATGCCACAGCTGGTGTGTAACGGCTCTACTCCGATCCCTGGAGCAGAAGAAATAAAATGAATGTCATTAACTTCTCTGTGGCCAAAAGATTAGATTTTGGTAATAGTGGGCTGCTCCCAGGTGTGAATGTGTGTTTGAATAGTGTTCCTGGGGGATGAAAAGGGTACTTCCTCAGAGTAGAAGCTCTGAGCATTATGGTCTTCTTTTTTATATTTTTGGTAGGCATGTTTTAAAATCTTCCCATATGCTGACATTGCAGGTATCCTCCTGATGATGGCGATGTGCGAGCAGGTGCACGTGTACGAGTACATTCCCTCTATGAGGCAGACAGACCTGTGCCACTACCATGAGCGCTACTACGATGCTGCCTGCACGCTGGGTGCCTACCACCCCCTCCTCTACGAGAAAAGCCTGATCCAGCGGATCAACACAGGTCCTGAGAGTGACCTCAGGAGGAAAGGACGCGTCACTCTTCCAGGCTTTAGCACCGTGAACTGTGACATCTGATAGATGAAGCCTGACCGTCTTGAGTCCAAACATACATACATATGTTCACACACATACACATACACACACACACACACACACACACACACACACTCTGGCCTTTTCAGGCTGACCAAGGGAGAGGTGCAATAATGCCACTGCAGACAAGGAGGCTGAAGCTTACAAGTTTCAAATAAGACCTGGGAAGAGCATAAGCCATAGCCCTCCAGGGACGGATAAACACGGAGGCTTCTGAAAGACCTTGTCTTTATCACTATGGTTTACTTGACCAGAGGCTGGAAATTAGAGTCTCCAAGGTGGAGCAAAAAAAAAGGAAAAAAAAAGAAAATACATTTCTCTCTGCTTTAGCTGAGCCACGTTAGCTGTGGAGCCGACTAGGGTAGCAACAGATGTTTTAGACAAGTGAATTTTTAACAACTGCCTGTGTTTCGGTGGTGTGAAATCTGTGTTTCTCAGTAATATGGATGGTTCTCCACTTTAAGGGACTGTCACTCTTTATAACGGCGAATTGTATATATTGTTTTTTAATACTGAAGGTTGTGAATAAGCAAATCATCCATGTTGAATGTCGCAGGTACACGCGCCCACACACACACACACACACACACACACACACACACACACACACACACACAAAGCAAAAGTATGTGGGGAAGAATGCAAACTAAAAGAACGATAAGCAGTCGCATTACTGTACATATTCCTGCAGAATCAGAAATTTTGAGGGGTTGATTTCATACTACTGAGCTTAATACTGAATTACTGTTCTGTACACGCTGACTGACAACCACCAGTTTGTCACTTTTTGTTTTGTATTTAAGGTAAAAAAATTTTGTGTGTGTGCGTGAGTGTGTGTGTGTGTACTTTAATCAGAGTAAATGGGGCCAAAACAGATGTTCAGAACAAACAGGTGCTCAGAACAGCCGTGACCCTGTGCCTAGCAGTCAGCTGAACACTTTCCTCGGGTTGCCTTGTGACTGTTCAGACACATGCAGTACATTCTCTAGCAGGACTGCAGTACCAATCAGTTCGACATGTGGAGCAGTAGACATTTCTGAAGCGACGTACATCAGGGGATTCTCCGCTCTGCCTCAGCAATCACCAGCCCCTGTTTGCGATGGTCAGTTCACTCTCTATTGAATGTAATTTTATCACTGCGTGTTGTGGCCAAACCCTTGCTGGAGCTCACCTCTGCGGGGTTATTTCTTTATTGCGTAACAGCATGAAGTGCATTCCCTACAACTATAAATGTCATATTTCCTGAATCCTCTAATATTAGTCTGTATCTGCAGCTCAGAGTAAAGACAATTATGAAAGAGGAAATTGGACCTGTACTAATCTCAGATTTACTTTGTCTCCAGGTAGGGTGAATTTTGTGTTTACAGAGAGCCAGTGCCATGTCTTCACCTAGCTTGAGGTATTTCGTCTGTGGGAACAAGGGCATTTTTCTGTTGTTGTTTTAGTTTTAAACTGGTAGAGCTTGTGCCATTGGGTGTAGTTTGTTGGAAGATGTGAAACCGTAACAGAAATTATGTTTTAAATGGTTTGATGTCACTCTTTTTAGTAGAAGATCTAGAATATAGTATCATGTAGATAATACTGGAACTTAACAGGAGCAGGATATTATCTGGAATTTGTCAGTACTTACCAAAGCACACTTTTTTTTTTTACTGCCCAAAATCTCTTTTATAACACAGACAGGATCTGAGCAAAATGAATAATTATTCATCTCTATTTTAGCCATGTTGAGTGCCATTTATTAATATTGGTATTTCATACTGCAGTGCCATGGACAGGTCACCAGCCTGTCTCAGGGGTAACACAGACGACCATTTACACCCACATTCAATCACATGTCCAATCACCAGTTAACCTAACCCCACTAACTGCACGTCTTTGGACTGTGGGAGGAAGCCTACGAGATTTAATAACCAGATGGCTAATTGAGTAAATTACATAAAGGCAAAAGTACTTCATTACATAAAGTGAATTTCTGTAAATCCAGTATTTGCTCAGACACCTGTGTCATTTTTATAGAAATATTTTGTAGTTGTTTGGGTCATTACGCAAAAATGTAAAATATTGGTGTTAATTTATTTACTTCTCTTGAAGGTAAACACACTGCTTTTGGGTTGCTGTACAATTTCCCTCTTATTAACAATGTAACATAATACCTTATACTGTACCTACGCACCTAATAGCTACATTTCATCACAATCTGGAGGACATAGATGAGATCTTTCTCTTAGCACCCCAAAGCTGACAGCAGCATTAGTGAAAACCAGCCCAAAGAACACAGAGAAGTGCTTGTTTCTGTAGGAAATAGGCAAGCTTGTTCATCTCTGCCTGCTAGAAATCGAGCCTCAGCTGCTCGGTCCGGGGCCATCGTACACTCAGCATCACTCTGAGGCCAGAAGCATTTCACCGTTATCTGTATGTTAGCATGTTGCCTTTGCAGATGCTTGGAGAGTGGATAGCAGTCTCTAGCCTGGGCACAGTTTGCACTTTACCATCACATTTGTGTCCTTTTGTGCAATAATTTGGGAAAACTGTGTACATCTCTACCACTTGTGTTTCCGCACACATGAAAAGGCAGATCTTATGTGGGTGTTTTTCTTTCTTTCCTATTTGCCTAATGTGATTAACAGCAGGATTGTTTTATCTGCAATGTTATAACTGAATTTAGCAACGGTAATGTCTCACATTACAGCAATAGAAATTCATGTAATGTGATTACAGCAATGCATTACTTTGTACTCTGTGGTACATTCAACCCTGACTGTAACAGAGGTTTTTAGAGAAAACAGAGGAGGTGGTTTTTAGATGTTCAATAAAGGATTTGGGATTCATTTTAAATGCAGGTTTTTAGCTTTTCTGTACATCTTGCATTTCTCTACTGCGATAAATGATCAAATGTGCTTGTAAGTGTAGCACACTGAAGGCGTGAAAGCCCTGAACATATTGTACATGTGCACTTCTCATAACCAATTACTTTCCGATGCACAGAGCATGCAAATCAGGGTCAGGGCAAGGTCTTAAACTGTCTATGTGCTGTACTGTGCTGCAAGTAGGCACCATTGTCTTTAATGTTGTGAAAGGAATTTGTGCTACAAGATTTTCTTTTGTTGAAGTGGTGTTTTGCAGATTTTATTGCATGCTTGTGGATCATGTCCATCTGCAGCGTGGCTCTCCAGCTGTTCCGTGGAAGCGCTCGATCAGGTGCGATTCCTTCTGGCTACTTTGTTTTTGCATCTTAATATCGTGCCAAATTCCATCTTTTAATTGCATTTCTCTTGGGTGGGTTATTTCTGGGATGTGGACTCAGTAAAAGTAGGACTTCTTAGGTGCTCCTCTCTGCAAATGTCAAGGTTAGTTGAATTTTCTGTTCTTTTTAAGACAGGACATTGTAGTCAGACTTGGCATTCATGTTTTTTGGTAGTGAAGTTGTGAGTTAAGAACATGTTTGAAGACATGCATGTAACATTTTCCACTTTGAGCCTCTTTCTGTCTGCTCTTTACTCTCGAGGCCTATTTTTCATGTCGAGTTTTTAATGAATATTGTGGGGATTTCTGCACCACACTGCCTCTGAAGGATTGTTCAACATTTATTCTTTTTTTTATAGCTACCTTTCTGCAGAATTCTTGAAATGGGGAAGAGAAAACAAAGCATCCATAACTGAGAATAATAAGAGTGACGATCCTGCTTCACTTTTAAGAGCCTTAGGGTGTTCTCCTTGATTTTTTTGTCGGTGAATTCTCTTATTACACTTGAATTGATATTTAAATTGAGCAGTTGTATGATTTCAGCTGTTGTTTGTCCTTTTCTACTGTGTAAATAAAGCTGTTGTACATGTAAAGTGTCCTGATTTTCCAAAAATGGCTTTGAATTTAGGCGAGACGTGCATACAAACTAACTGTAACTTACCTGTTTATTCATGAGTATATAGATGAGAGGATTGATGACAGTGCTGCTCTTAGCCAGTAATGAGGGAACCACGCTGGCCACGGGGCTGATGATGTTGGGTGGGCCAAATGTTGCCATCATTGCCACAACACCATAAGGCATCCAGCACAGCAGGTAGCATGCTGCAGTGGTCAGAACCATAAACAGAATGTGATACTCTCTCCTCCGGGCTGCATTCTTTCGGATCTTGCCCACCTGTGAATAACAGAGAATTAGAGGGTGGGAAATACACTTTCTATCCTTGGAAATTTTAGATTTTGATCTCCTGAAGTGTGTCTAGTGTTCCAAATACTTTAAAATCTGGAAGTAAAAGTTTTACTACTTTTCACTGCTAACAGGATGTACTGTAAGTGGTGTGATAGCTTGATAGCTGCTGCATATCATTTTTATTTCATAAAGTTCTTAAGTATTTTGTGCAGCTCTCACCTCACTTAAAATCCTTTTATGCCATAAATAATAACAGCATATGTATATATAGATGGCAGAAAGGCACATGTAAATACTCATTGCAATTCAGAGCGATACTCCTAGAAGTAGAGATCCTTATGAAAATGGAAAAGTGATAAAGATGATGGACGGTGGATACTTCCCCATGGGATGAGCTCATTGGTCAGATGGGTTAAAAAGGTTATTACCTACAAAAATGACAAACCTCTGTTGAACAAGTCACACAGACCCAAAAACCCACCAGTACCACCAGGCTGCAGATTTTTTTTGTGTATTCAAAATAATTAATGGGATTTTATTTTGGAATGTGCATTATGTGAGGAATTTATGAGGTACAACCAAAATGATATTAAAAGTAGAGCTGCCATAATGATTGTCTGGAAGATTGAGCCAAAAATATGGAAAATAATCCATTAAGAGCCAAAACTCATATTGTACTTTAGGTCACGCAGATTCTGTAACAAAATAGCCAGAAATCAAAGAGCATATCCAATTCCTGTGTGGTGAACGACCTTATTCACCATTTAACAAATGCCTGGAAGCATACAATTTTTTAGCAGAATTCCTCAAACTGTACAGTAACTTGAATGCAATTTTAAAGTTCTCTTAAAGGCACTTTTCGGATGCACAAAAGGCGCTGCCTTAAACTTGTCCCTAACTTCAGATGAACATGTGAATCTTTATAAACCTCCGGGGATTTGACTGCAGAATGATGACGTAACTTAAAGAGCACATCCAATGCACTCCTGCTCAAAGGGAACTGCAAACTTTTCTTCTGCAAGTTTAATAATAATACTTACGTGACTTAGAATTTTCTAGAAGATTGCTATTGATTTGTGTTGAGTCAGAGGGTAGAAAAGGGAAGCCTTTACCGCACACCATTCCACATACATCAAGCAGTGTCAATTACAGGGATTTGGGGGGAATTAATGATACAATAAAACCATGATAAATTGCTCATATTCTGTAATACTTGATGGCAATCAATGACAATATGTTACAATACCTGTGTAACTGAGGAATATACAGTAAATAACCGTAAAAATGCAAAAAGCAGAGAATAATTATCAGCTTGTGGTGTGTGTGTGTGTGTGTGTTACCACACATTTTACTAATGTGCTAATTCTGTTCATTAGTGATTTGCTTTCCTCACTGTCAGTGCTGTCTGACAATTTTCCTCCTGCAAGTTTCAGCTTCACAGCACTTCAGGCCTTGAGCGGCAGAATCAAAGTGATCAACTGTTGCAGCAATCTCCCTCTGTGCCATCTGGGAATCCTTATGGTGACGAGAGGCGTGCAACCAAGCTCAAACAACTAAAAGTCACATTTAGTGATGACATCACTTTTTGCCACCTCGCAGCAGGAATACAACAGCGAGTGTAAACTGCTTGTAAAACTCTATGGATGTAAAATTCATGATATAGATGATATAGATGATGATTTAGTCAATGATGTGCAAATAAGCTGCAGTGTTGGGACTATGTAATCCACATGCAGCTCCCCCTACTAATACGGGGATTTGGCCATGTTCTACATCATGTTTTATATCTTGCGAGCAATGTGTCCCATTACACTGCTGGCATAATGAAAGTACTGAGTTTTTATGTAATAAAAAAACCTGAAGTCATCCTGTACCCTTAGCAGAAAAACAGCCCCAAAGCATAATGTTTCCACCACTGTGCTTATCTGTGGGGGTGGTGTTCTTTGGGTCATACTCAGCATTTCTCTGAATGCAATATTGCTTGAATACATGTGCTTTCTTGAGCAGGGGGACCTTGCTGCAAGATTTCAATCCATCACGGCATAGCGTGTTACTGATGGCCCTGTGGTCCCAACTGCTCCCAACAAGCTCCTCTTGTATAATTCTGCAGCGTAATCTGTTGGGATCTGTGTGCTACCTAGGCACACAGCCAAAGTGTGGGAGCCAGAATTCTGGCTAGGCTACAGGAGATCAAATAGTTATTTCACTGAATGACATGCAAATCCATTTATACGTTTCATGTATTTTTTTTTTGTGTGTGTGTGGGGGGGGGGGGGGTAATATTTTGTTTTTTTTT
>VOQJ01025297.1:0-16620 GCA_015052665.1 Apistogramma diplotaenia | reverse complement strand
CGGGATAGAGGTGGGGGGGGGGGGGGGGGGGGGAGTGTGATAGTATGACGTCTGAGAAGTTTAGTTGTTTTTGTCATTGGCGAGCATACAGTAAAAGGGTTCGCACACAACATCCAACTACACGACAGCACTACGTTTTATATTTTAAATGGACTAGTTCTTATATAGTGCTCTTCTACTCTTCTGAGCACTCAAAGCGCTTATACAACCTGTTTACATTCACCCATTCACACCACATTCATACAAACATGTCCATCGGAAGCTAAGCTAAGTGCTTATTATCTAACATTCACACACATTCACACTCCAACACTGCGTCGGAGAGCAGCTTGGGCATGCAGCCCGGAGAAGTCAGGAATCAAACCGCCAACCTTCCGATTGGTGGGTGACCTACTCTACCTCCTGAGCTAGACACCCCAATTTAATGGAAAATATGTCAGAAACTATCAGTTGCTTCCCTAAGTGGCCAAAACTAACTGGGTAGATAAGATTGAGGCACCTAAATGAAGCAGTTCCTCGGTTTGTTGGGTGAAGCTCTTATCGTTTTAAAGTTCTGCAGTTTATCTCTTGTTTCAGTGGTCATTCTCAGCCTCTTCAGCTTTTTATAGCACCATGGTGTACCTCTAGCCCATGGGCTCACGGTGTCCCAGAGTCCTAAATATTTGAATGCTTCAGACTTAAGTGTGGACAAGCTCAGGATCAGGACTTTCTCGCAGCGAGTAATCCAAACCACGTTAATGACTAAACTTATGTGTGGCTGGATCATCTCAGACACACTCTTGGCTTAAGTTTGGTCCATTTTTGGCATTTTCTTCCTGCCATGTGACGTTATTGCTCTCTGTGTGTTGGGAACCATCAGCATTAATTTCTAAACTTGTTTTGCTACACGACTCTAGCTAGCTAGCTTGCTGCTAACTCAGCTAAATTCTGTAAATCCATATTTTTCATGGTTGCCTGAATTTTACTGTAATACCTGGGAGAACAGCCATGATGATCATTTATTGGAGCTCAAAGAATTTGGCACATTTTTAAATCTCAGGAGTTTTGTTTGCTTTGAGGAACATAAGAAATATTTGCACCTAGAAATGCTAATGTTGCTAGCCGTTGTTAACAAGGAGACTGCCTTCAGCTGATGCGCCATAGCGCCATCACTAAAGGACATCTTGTATGAATGTTGAGTATCAGATGTCCTGGGAATAAGAACAGGTTAGTACCAGGTCGTCTTTGGTGCAGAGCTTTGACCCACCAATCTCACCAGTACGAAACACAAAGAGGCAGGAAGAATCACGTGGGCGTAAATATGAAGCACCCTTCACTGATTCTTTTTAAAGCCATCACATCACAACAAAATAAAGTTGAGTAGCTGCAACAATAAAACAACACTGTGGACTGCTTCTTTTTCTGTTCACCTTAAACTATTGGCGCACTGTACATTCCCTGCCCCCACACAGTTTCTAAAAATTGTATTTGGAATTGGTTAAAGAGTTGCCATTTTTATAAAAATTTCTGATAAACAAATCGTTGGATGTTTTAATGTGAAGTTCTGTGTATGTCGATAGCATCAGATTTACAATTGTTGCCGTTTTATCTCAGTTAATTGCTGTATTATCACAAACAGATTGCAAGTAATTTGGCAGCTTCACCCTATTCAAACGCAGACCGAAAGAAGCTGACTCCATCTTATTGCAGTTTTATCGTCGTTTGCTGTAGAAAAGTCACTTTGAAGATGGCATCTGACTGCAGGTGGTTGCAGACCTGGTGCCCATCTTCAAAGTGGCGATCTCAAATGCAGCGAGACTGCAAGTTCATTGCACATGGTGGCTATAATGTGCCACAGTCTCCAACCACTGTTTTCCCAAGTGAGGAAGACGCTGATTCTGAGGTCTTGGCGAGCAAACAAATAAGCTGTTTGTGCTATGAAACTATGGAACCATACTGTTATTATTATTATTATCTTTAATATTATTATTATCTCCTCAGGATTCCTGCTTCACTTTATGTGGATGCTTGAGTATTTTGAATTTCCCTGAAACTTTCTGAGAAGAAGTGCTCTATAAATAAAGTTTACAGTCTACATTTATCTTGTCTCAGAGATGAGGGACTGGCTTTTAAGCTGAGACTTCTTTGCTTCATGTCATGTTTTAATCACAGGTTACTCAGGTAGATTTTCAGGTTTTTGAAGTGACAACGAGATATGAGGCGCTCCTCCCTGCTGCTCGAGTTTGAGGACTCTTCACACAGACCTGATTGCTGAGAGGACAGGGAGCCTCTCCTGCTCTGCCTCCTCCTTCTCATTTGTGTCTTCATGAAAGAAGAAGTGGCTGCAATCATGAAAAATGCAAGCAATCATCTTTTCCTCCTCTGAATGCCAAAAAGAAGACGAATACAGTGAGTGGCGCCGAACGTACGCTACGGGTGTCTGCGTGGGTGACAACACACGTGGGCGTGTGTCTGCTTACAGTTTAATCGCTTCATTGAAATCCTTCCTGATTCTGAGTTGCCGTGGTAACACGGATGGGGATGATGTTGACACATGTACATGCTGCGTTTTTCTGCGCCAATTTAATCTTCTAATTTCACTTTATGGGGCTTTAATATCTCCCTGGGTGATCGAGAAAGTGATTTTCATTCTCTGAACGCATAAAAGAAAGATCCCACTCGTCTCCTAACACGTGGATATCTATTGTCTCTCAGGATTAAATTTCATTATACGCAGAAATGTCAGCCAACGAGCAGCGATTAGTAAAATATTATGATAGAATAAAAGAAGATGATGATAGATGTGGGTTTTGTTATCAGCTCGTCTACAGTAGCAGTCTAACCTCGGTGAAATAAATGAATTCATTATTGTTTCTGACCCTTAGGGGTCCAAACTGGGCGCAGTATGACAGCTGAACTGTGCTTCAATCACATAAAGCAAGAAGACTCAGTCAGATTACTGCAATGAAGGAAATAAACGCAAGTGTCTTTGTTTTTTAATCCGCTCACAGTTGATTGTTAACTTACTCAGAAACTAAAGTTTGTGAACACACGGTCACGCAACGTCCTCCCTGAGAACACAGACACAGTACTGCTAGAGCCTGATGAGGTTTTAAATATAAACAGCTTAAGACCTGTCACGCAAGAAGTCCGCCAGACCGTATCTTTACATTCATACATGCTGTAGTACCATCGTGTGGAATATATCAGTAGACCCGTCACAACCCTGATTGTAATTACATGTATGAAGGTAATCCATAGGAACTACGTAAGGTAGTTAAAAGGTGCACTAACCCACAAAGAAAAAGATAACCATTTTCTGTATCTACATATTATGCTAGCTACAGAGCTACACGTGCTAATGCACATGATAAAGCGCATGGAGTACGTTTAGTTGTTAGAGCTTGCTACATGATTTTTGTGAGGAAGGATACAGCACTCTGGGACATGTTGAATACATGATATGTAAGTGTAAATCCTATGGTTTTAGCTTATGTGGTTGCAATTCTACAGGCATTTAAAAATAGCTAGCAGTTGGGGCACTGACACCACCGCCAGTCTCATTTGTTCTTTGTTCAACCTAATGCCTCAGTCAGTTTAGCTGTGAGACATGGATGGCAATGTGGGAGGTCAGGGGTTGTGGTGGTCTGGTAACTGAGGCTGGGTAGCGAATGGCAAGCAGATCAATGTGGAAATGAGGACCAGAGTTTTAGACAGATGGAGAACAGAGTAAATACCAACAGATGACAGAACAAATTACTGACAAAGCCAAGTTACCCCACAAGGGTGACGACAATCTGACAACAACCTACTGCCCTTCCAGCTTTTAAATATTGCTACCGTGAGGGGATGGCGAACAGGTGTGCGGCATGCCCAGAGCCAAAACTCCACCCACAGGTGGAACCTGTTACAGATACTGGAAAAGAAAAGCAAAGTACAGAATATCCTGGCCATGACATAATGAGAGAAAATTCTAATTCATCCAGTTGTTAATATCTGCAGTAAATAAATGAAGACTGTTTAATTGATAATTTAGTATCGAGAATACAGAATGAGCACAGAAATGGAAACTTGCATTGTGTTTTTCAATAATATAAACAAGTGGTAACGTAAGTGGTAAGAGTCCAAGAGCAGCACCCTGTGGGACACCAGCCATACATTTAGAAAACAACCAAGTGAAAACCTCCAGGGCTGAGTGCTAAAAACTGCAGTTCCTCTGATGTCCATTAGAGGCTGCCTTCAAAAACAAGTGAATCCCCATAGACTCCTGGATTAAATGTCCAGCTTTACGGCAGAAATAAAAATGTTTACAGCCTGCTGCACAAAACTGTTTTGGCTTCAGAGGGTCATTCACACTTTTATGATAACTGTACTGCAGATCAATCCTTTTCTAACTGATTCATTTGGATACTGGTTGATTTCTAAGATAATTTGGGCCACAGAACTGAACCTCTGGACAATGTCTGTGCTGTTCATGTCTTTTGGATCATTTTAATACAATCTCATGCATAATTTGGTTTGCTGTGTGGAACCGACCGTCTGAGGTGTTTCCAGGTTTGGTGAAGGGAAGTTTTAGTATCTTGGAGCTGCTAGATAGGGCAAACATATCTGGCTCTGTCTTCCAAATACAGTCACTTCTGACTTTAAAACACCAACATGGCAGCAGCCAAAATGCTAATATTGATATCTGAAAATGAGTTGTTCAAAAATCTTGTGAGAAAGCACTGCTCTCCTGAAACTCTTGTTTCAGATTAAATGACAGTGTTGATAACAAATATCAGTGTTACACTTAGAGCAGCATGTGGAGGAATTAATGAGACGATGGCTGACCATTTTGTGTTGGAGGAAATTACACGTTTCACACTAATATCACAAAACGCTGCACTGCAATAACTTGGGGTTAACATTTCTACAGCTTATAGCTGCAGGCGTCTTTTGCTTTGACATTGAGACATTTTTGTTATCAAGTGGGATGAAAAATGGCTTGAAGATGAACACGGAGTCGTTCAGAGTAAAATAACGCACTCAGTTGAATAGAAAGATCAGGGTGAGGAAATAAATGGGGATAGGGAATGTACTGAAGCTGTGAAACCAGTGTCATGTTCAGACTAAAGCCTGACTTCTTTCTTTTGTAGACATAAAAATGATTCACACGTCCACAATGCAGCTCAGTTAATGCAGGAGGACGCAGAGTTCTGCCTTGCTAGCCTATTACGGTTAATTTCACGCACCAGGTGAGTGACTGTCACTGATTGCACGAAGAAACGAAGCCCAGCAGGACTCGTCGGCATGACTGGAAGCCCGCCACTGCATCTCTGAAATTATCTGCAGTCATTATTTCCAAGGACAAGCTGTTCACATTTTAAATACTTGTGCTGTTTGGTGAAGATTCGTTTTTTGGTGTGGTGTGGACGTCACAGAGGCTAAATCAGGTATCAGTCATGAGGTTAGAACGCCTGATTAATCATTTCCTGTTGGGTTTCTGGCAAACAAATTTTAATATTAGTCAAAGATGACTCGTGCAAATATAGAATGCATCATTGTTCTTGCAGTAACACCATTGATTTAAAGTCTTCACTTTGGGCTTTTCAGTGCCGCCATTTTACCTCTGTGAAGGGGTGAAGCATAAAGGTAGCCCTTCATCAGGCTATACATGTTTATAAGCCTGCTTGAGATAACACAACACAGGAAAATTATCAAGTTTTATGGTCACAGCTGCTTGTTAGCGTCCATTTCTGCATCCAAATTCTCCTTTCAAATCAATCAGAGTTAAAACCAGTTCAGGCAGATCTCCTCCAAGGTCAACTCTGAAGCCCCGTTTACACGACACGTTTTTATTTTAACAGTGTTCTTTTGATGCGTTTGTGCCTTCTGTTTACATGACAACGGTGTCATTTTGATACGTTTCGCCCTCCCGTTTACACGACAAAAACGCTGCGTTTTGAAAATGCTCCGTTTTGAAAACGCTCCGGCTTGCGTTTTTGTGTAAACGGACAGAAACTATGCCTTTTCAAAACGGGGGCACTTGCACATGCGCACTATAGTTGCAACCGCCACAGTTTTCTGC
Organism: Apistogramma diplotaenia; assembly: GCA_015052665.1. NCBI lineage: Eukaryota > Metazoa > Chordata > Actinopteri > Cichliformes > Cichlidae > Apistogramma > Apistogramma diplotaenia. The sequence continues at coordinate 10,574 of VOQJ01025297.1, read as the reverse complement.
GCATGCGCGGATTCACGAGTACTTCGGGTGCTGCTCAGTCTTCTAAACTTAACAGCCCTTCTTAAACAACATGTTCCTTTGCTACACCATCATGTTTTGTCCTGCACAATTACCTCGAGGCCGCACACGAGGCTGTGGATGCACATGCACGTAGTGCCATGGAGATCGACCATGACTGGTGTAAACGCGGATCGTTTTTGAAGCGACTCCGTGTAAACGGAAGGCGCAAACTCATCAAAACTACCCCGTTTCCAGGTGAAACGGCGTCATGTAAACGGGGCCTGATAAAAATGATCAGCTCTGCCTTTCTCCAATGTGTTACAGTAAAGTTTAATGTCCAGGCATGCATGAAAAGAAGGATTTGTAAGAGTTAGCTGAGTTAGAAGTTGGCAGAAAGTTAGCTGGCTAGTTTCCGTTTAACCCTTTCGGCCTCTACATACATATGTGTATATGTGGACATCAGTTTCTGTGTTTATATATTGTACTGTAAGATTCATATTCTACCTGAAAAGATTATGTAGGCAGAAGATGAATTCTGTATCATGACTGAAGAGTCTAAAGATGAAGGATTGCAGCTCTATGTGCATCATGGTCCCTGCGTCTGGGACCCAGTGTTTTTGCATTCTCTGTGATGAGTCTGTTTATAGTTTGTTTGTGTTCTAGTTCATCTTCTCGATTAGGTAATATTTAGTTAACATCTTTTGTGCCTCTTTTTGGTCTTTCCGTGTCTGTTTCCCTTTTTGTGATCCCATTCGGTTCCCTCTATATTTTTTGTTTTTTCATTTGTCTCTGTCAAATTCATGTCTTTGTCTTGTTCTCCGTGTCAGTTATATTTCTTGTTTTATTTTGGTAGTCTTCGTTCCTCTGTTTGGTGTTCGGTTTTACTTTCCCCAGTCTCGTTTTCCCAGTGTGTTCCAGCTGTGTTCCCTCGTGAGTTTTTTTCTCCCTGATTAGCTCATGTGTATATATTGTCTGAGTCTTCCTCTGTTCTTTGTCATGTTCTTGCCATAAAAGTATGGACATGGCCTACATGAGTATTGCTGACTGTTGTGTTGAAATGATGTTCATTTGGTACTAAGGGGTCCATTAAGCAGTGACACCCAGTGTGGTTTCCTGCTGCTGTAATCCGTCTGCTTCAACGTTCCGCGTGTTGTTCAGAAATGCTCTTCTGCCTACCTTGGTTGTAATGTGGTTATTTGAGTCAAATACATAGCTAGCGAGGGTTGAAAATGACAGTTGAATACTTTCTGAAGGCTTGTGTCTTTTCAAAAAGAATAAGACACTGCAGCATGTCAAAAGGTTGAGAGTCATTCAGCACTTCAGCAGATTTCGTAGCCTGGTCCACATACAGTCGGATTCTCTCAGGACGTGTCTTCTAATTCTCTGTCACAGTTTTACTTTAACTCACTGAGGTCAAATAACATTGTTGAACAGACATCATGTTTCTAATGATTATTTGACTCCCCTGAATGTGAATTCAGGTCACTTCAGAGGCAAGAGGAGTAGTTCAGGAATTCAGTTTGCATTATGTTCTTTTAAAACCTATTCGGGGTTTAAAGGTCATAGTTCATGGTAAAGTGCTTTTATAATCTATAAATCTACTATATAACACAGTGAAAGCAGCCAGAGCAATTTACACTATAAATGAATGACGCCAGCATGTTATTCCTCAGTGAAAGGCTCGCCGGGGTAATGAATAATCTGTTAGTAGGAGAGCAAAAACAGTGATGGACACATTCATAGCTGCACTGCCTGAATCCTTGAACCATGCCAGGAGTGAGATATGAGCAAACTATTAGCACAGCTGCTGGTCTCATACATTAATGTAGATAATTAACTTCAGTTACTCTAGCTGCATTCATTATTTTTGGGTTTAAAGGGTGAGAGGTAGGATACACCCTGGACAAGTCGGCAGTCTGTCACGGGGTAGGGGGCAGCACGGTGGTGCAGTGATATAGCGCTTAACAACAACCAACTAAGGTGACTTTACAGTAAAAGTTACATAAAAAAAAGTACAATAAAAGTTACATCACAAAAGAAATACACAAGCACAACAATAAAAGAAACATAAGGAAAATGCCATTCCACTACACGGTATTAAAAGCCTGTCTAAAATGATAAGTCGCAAGTTTAGACTTAAAGATTCTATGTTCAGAAGTTAATCGAAGATCCAAGGGGAGGTTGTTCCAGAGTCGGGGTGCAGCAGCTGAAAAGGCCCGGTCACCCCAGTGCTTTAACCTAGTTCTTGGGATATCTAATAAAAAGTAACTTGATGACCTCAGAGATCTCCCATGTACATGAAGACTTAAAAGTTGAGATAAATAAGGTGGGCTGGTCCATTTAACGCCTTAAAAACAAGCATTAACATTTTAAAATCAGTGGTTACTTCTGTTGCCTTACAGCAAGAAGGTCATGAGTCTGAATCCAGTCTTTCTGTGTGGAATATGCATTCTGTGAATATACATACATAGTAAGCAGTGAGTCAGAAATTGAGGTACTAACTGGGAATTTGGATTTAGCTCTACCTGGCAATTGTTTTTTCTTTTCAGTGCAGGAAACAAACGAAAAGAAAGCACTGTACTATGGTGTAACATGAAAACCCTTATTGCTGGGATATGTTGTCAATAGTGGGTATAGTGCTAACAGAACATCTTTAATTTGAAACTCTGACTCCTGAAACCAAAACTGCAGAGACATTTGTGCCTTTAAGGGACCACAGGAACCGACTGAGCCCAAAGTGCTTGAGTTGAAGGCAAATTCAAACATCTTCTACTTCTGAAGCTGATAGGGAGTCGCGGGTAGTGGTGTTGTCACCTTGTCGCAGGACATGTTTGTAAGCCCCCCCCCCCCCCAAAAAAAAAAACTGTCATCATCAAATGAAAATAGCATGACGGAGAACGTTACATGGCCCTGCTGATCTTGTGATTTACTCCTCCAGCAATTAACACCCAAACATAGGCTCTGTAGGGTGGGCCATACTGTAACATTGCACAATTTTTACAAAGTAAGTCACCTAGGGCATCAAACGTTAACTTGTGGTAATGCTCAGACCTTTTATGTAGAAGAAACTAAACAGCCACTCCTCAAGTGTCAGGTCAAAAGACTCAGCTGCACATCTGCACCTAAAGGAGAAGCAGCACTCTTTTGAGGATACACATGTTCACATTTTGGACAGACTGAGTGAGGAGGAAAGGAGGTCATCTACATCCAACTGGAACAAGCATTGCTGAACAAAGGTTTCAGGCAGATCTCCGCCCAGGCAATTCAACCTCCATTCAAATCTTGACCAAACATGTCTTGACACATCTGGATGTATTGGGACCACCTGCAAGGTGACAAAGCCACTGGGACCCCAGACGAAGACGTCTCTTCGATCAGGGGGTGAAACATCTTCAATAACATAAAACCTAGAATGCTGTGACCGGTGTGACTGAGAACCTACAGACAAGCAGCAGATAAAGAAACCTGAACACTGACACTGAACTGAGAAACAAACATTCTTAAAATGAGTTTTCCAAAGGAGCGTCTTACAGGTAAATTCTGTTTTTCAACACAGACTTGGAGGCTGGAACATGTGACCAAAAACTCAGTTATAGTTTGATCAACCAGTATTTCCCATTCAGAGAAATGAGGAACATCCAGGCAGTAAACATTAGATTTGGCAATGCAGCTCTCAGACCTTCCAGCACAGAACTGAGCAGGTTTAAAATGAGCACGGGTGGAGGTGGGCTCCAAAGTGGCTTGCAGATGCACAGCAAAAGTAGAGGGGAAAAAACAGCTTGAGCAGCATGTAATATTGTATATAAGAAAATTGTCTGCACCCGACATGAGTTTATTAGTATCTGTAACAATTTGTTTATCTTCTTTGACATTGGTCAGGTCAGATCCAGCATGTGCTCGGTGGAAGTAGGTTGTAAAGTGTCTTGCGCAATTATTAGTTTACTGTAAACTGAAGCCCTCTGTGGGATTTACTGCAGTGATGCGTGCAGGAGTGTCAGCTGAACCATCACCCCATGTGGGCTGGCTTTGAGATCAGCTGATCTGTTGGAATTGCAGGTTAGCTGGACTTTAATGGACTTCCTAAACTGATGCTCAGTATCAGTATCTGCTCTCTGGAAATCTTAGCAGCTGACTTGCTCAAAAATCAGACTGCTTCTAATGTAACTTAAACACTCTGGACTTCCTGTTTCACCGGGGGTATTTGCAATAGTCCAGAATGAAAAGGCCTCTGTGGCTCTGTAGAGCAGAAATGTAATTCTGGTGGATAGACGTTTTTCTTCTGAGTGACAACACTGGCTGAAATGCCTTCCTGAGTATACAGAACATCACGGCACCACAAGTCACTTGGCGTCTTCCGCTTTGATGTTAGGTTTGAAGCCAGGTTTACAGCTAATGGCACTTTGGGAATCACCGTGTTGGTGCAAAAAGATTATTTTATGCTGTCCAGTCCTGGCTCTCGGAGCAGTTCCTTTTTGGTCTGCTGAGACATAAAACGGTTCAGGGCTCCAAATACAGACAAGCACAGATTGAGAAACACCACAACAACAAAGTGTGAAAATGTTTTCTTTTATAAAACTTGGTGGTACAGCTTTAATTCTGGAGTCTGTAAGCCCAAAGGAATGCTGACGGGTTAAGGAGAATTCCATACATTTTTCCAAATTCATCCGTGATGCGAAATTAAAATGAACATTAACAGCAGAAACAAACAGATGACAGAGGTTTATGAAACGTTGGCATCTGGTTGGATCTGTTGTCCCAAATGACATTCTGCAGAAACAACATGGCAGCCATTTAGTACATTCAGAGGTATTTCATTTTAATAGCTTACAATTAGAAAGCCATTCACTGTAACTGTCCAGCTTCGGTCTCAGGTTTTGACCCCAGAGTTTCAGTTACTCTTGTCTTTTCAGTTTGAGTGTGACCAAGGCAATCTGGACCAAGTAGAAACAACCTGCACAGGCTGAACATCCTCCAAACACCCAGAAGAACTGAAGGCAGAGCAGAAACCTTCATAGAAATCCAGGCTCCAGCACTAAGTTCTTTAACTTTTTTTTAAATGTTTTTTTTTTTTGTCAGAACCACTGAGTTTAGAAAAAAATAATTGTTCCATCTGCAGGAATTTATATTTGGCAGTATGACTTTGGTCTGGGAGGCATCAGTGACAGCAGGTGTGAAACTATTCAGGTCAGAAACACCCTGAAAGGAGAACCTGGGCTTGGAGGTGGGTTGCAAAGCAGCTAGCAGAGGCAGCAGCAACAACTGTGGGCAGGCCAGAGAAGTTAAAGAAATGATGCCAATTCCCAGTTGGACGATCTCCTGGGACTGCGGCTGTCCAAACTAATGCTGGACTCGATCAGTTTTCTAACTGAATATTGACTTAATTGGTTGGTAGAGCAACACGTAGTCTCTTTAAGTAAAGGCACATATTGTAACTGACACGTGCATAATTCCTGTTCAAAAGTGGCAACTTCTGAACAAAGACAAAAAAAGAGAAAAATCTTTAAACACATTTTTAAATATTATAGCCTGTCAGATTTCTCCCTCTATCATGACCCTGAAATATTAATGACTCATTAAGTCAAGGTGCACATCTTTACTTAAATAAAATATACGGGATTAAAGGGAAATGTAATGCAATCAGCTGACAATGTCAACTTTTTTTTAATTAATGAGATGTGAAAATCCCATAAGTCTCTCCTGAGAAAAATTGCGTCAGCACGTAGCAGCCTGACTGCCGTCGTCTTACATCCCGAAGCCACCTTTAAAGTGTTCCCAGAAAAGATTAAATATCCAGCAGAAAAAGTAGTTTGTATTACTGAAGCAATGTTTCAAGCCTAAACTAAACTAAAACCAACTTCACAAAGCTCTTCTGGGATTTTATGTCACCAGACCTGAGGTGAAATTCAGGCTGAAGAATGACTTGTTGAACCACACGATCGATCAGCAGACTTCAGTGCACATCAGTATGTCATCAACATACATGATGATTTTAGTTTTCTTCACTCAGCATGTTCATATGTTCTTAAAGTCTTGCAAGAAAATTACTGGAATTATTTGTCATAATTTTGTATTTATTCATATCTTTATTCACTTGGTCTGCAGTTGTGACCAGAAGTTGTCATTGGCACAAATTTGTGTTTTTTCAGTTCTCATTTAGAGCAGACTGCTATTTTTTCTAGCCCTGTATTTAGTGATGAACAAACAAAATTCCATCTTGGTGGCTGTTAAGTTATGGATGAACAACGTATGTTCAATGTTACATTGTATTCGCAGGGTGATGATGAATACCAAACTAAACATTCTCAAAGATCTACTGCTTCCAATCTGTGCGTTTTCCAGCATGACAGAGCACCGGGTTACAAGGCAAAATGATGAACGTGGCACGGAGATCATTCGATTAACATTTTGGATCCACAGCCAGGAAACTCCCCAAATCTTGATGCCATCTGTGGTCAGTCTTTAAAAAGCCCCGTGTGCTTTGATGATGCTGATGTTCAGCATGCCACAGAGAACTGCTGAAATTAAGAAGAAAGGTCACTCTCTTGTGTTTGAAACAAAATTGGTGTCACTGCCAAAACATTGGTCCTACAGTAAGTGTATGATGTCTGGGTGAGTAAACTAAAACTGAGGGTGACTGCTACTATCAGCAGGGCTTACAGATGGTAGCTGGGGGAACACCTGAGACCCAGAGTAGTGGTTTTCTTTGCTGATGCTCTAAATTTCAGCCAATAAGCACACGTTGAATGAGCTTTCATGGCCGCTTTCCAACTCCAAACAGCAGCGAGCAAAATAAAGTTACAAAAAAATATGCTGGTAAATGAAGCTCGGGTGATTATTTCTATCTTGGAGTTTCTGTTAAAACTGGACGGCTTATCTTCAGTCACATCCCAGTCATTGATATTCTACTGACAAGAGTACCTAAAGCTGTGCTACCACACACGAGGAATTGATTGTCTCATGAAATCCATCAGGAAAAACAGCAAAAATAAAACAAACAAAAGTGATTACAAAATGTTATCTCCAAATGCGGGCTTTTGGAGATAACATCAAATGTTCAAACCCCGAAGGTCCCGGCTCACAAACGAGAATAAAAAAGCGGAGTGGTTGATCTCAGCAGGTTGGAGGGCAGAAGAAGTGGTCACAGTTCACAGGCTGAAAGTTTTCCTGTACAAAGACATCGAGGAATGTTTAGTCCTCACTTCACAGTGCCCTCGAGCAAGGCACTTCTACAGCAGGCGCTTGTTCCAGTGGAGCTGCTTCGCAGGCAGAAGCAGCTCTCAGTTCAGTGTGAGAGTGGATGCAAATGAAAGCGAAGTCTTCCCTGGACAAATAACAATAAACTAAAAACAAAAGGCAAAACAAGAGTTCATTTTCTGTCTCGGTCTCCCGGCATGAAACAGCAGATATTTCACACTTTTAAATAATAATAAACATTATGGGTATCATGAAAATGTACATTCTGACATTTAGATAGATTGTAAAAATACAAATGTGCAAAAGTTGTAAACAAATCAGATGGTATGTGTGTGGCTTGGGTGTCACAGCCTGGTGGGCTCCTCGTCGCTGTCGCTGCAGTTACCGCAGCAGTCCTGCAGGGGGCAAAGAGAGCAGAGACGTTACTGGCCAGGTAACGATTCTAGCCACACCCCAAACGCCACACCTGTGCTGTTGGTTGGATGACTGTCACTGCGCATTAATCGGCCCTCCGAAATAAGCACATGTGACCATGTAAGAGCTGTGTTTGTGCCATCACTTCGGCCTACAGATTGTTTTTAACGCTTGCTGTTTAATATCGCTCTGATATGCCTGTGAATTCTGAACAAGCTCCACCCCTCAGGTCACCAGAAACAGACCGCCTCATTATTCCTCGGGTCTCCACCAATAGCTGAAGCATTTTATTTCTCTCCACACAACCTATCTGCTCATGTTAAGCGTGCGCCAACATTATCAGTGTTTAAAACCACCAGGGGCACCTTCCATTAACAAAGGTCTGGTCAGAATTATAATTTTATTTAACTCCTGCTTGTATTATCAATTATAAACTCAAGCTTTATTAATGCTACAGGGCTGCTTTTCTCAGTTTAGTCCATTTTATTTCTACTCCTTTTATTGTTTAACTTATGATTGTTTTTCATTATTATTTGACCAAATTAGTTTCTGTAACTGATCATATTATAATTCCCCTTGCAGATGACTCAGTGTTACATTATATAGATTCCTGACTGTTTCCTTTGTGGCAGCTCGCACTCACGTATTGATAGATGATGATAAACAAAATAGTGGTGATGTTTTTTGAAGTGAGGGAGTTCGCTCACATTTCTGCCAAACAGTCGCTGCAGGAGTCCCTGTTTGGGTGTAGGAGACGGCTGTCCTCTCCAGTCCAGGTCAGGAGGAACCGCCCCGTCCTGGTGGAAAACGTTCAGCTCCGTGAAGCACTCTGTCTCGATCATCTGCGGGACAAAGACAAAAAACTCCGAATCTTTGAGGCATTTTACATTTTTGTGCTTTTTTTCTAATTAACAACAAGAAAAGGCAGTTTGGCAGCTAGACCTGCTCTGAAAAACTGACTTTTAACATGAACCGCATCTGAACATCTGGCTACATCTGGCTTTGTTCGTGGCTCTGCGTCAGGAAGCAGGTTTAGCTAACAGCTGAGTTTGTTAACCCTGAGATCCCAGATAGATCAGGATCAGGGACGTAAACTTTTATTTTGTCTACCACGGTGACAGGGTGGCCCAAGTTGATTGAAATTGCTCTTTTCTTCCCTCCTGTTTCTTTAATATAAATATTACAGTCAATACCGACACATGTTCATGTCCCTCCACTCTGGGTTCTCTGGATTAAAATGGAGGCTCTGCTCTATATTTTCCCGTTGTCATGGTGAATCCAAGTGTTGGTGCTCCATTGATGAGGCCTTTCTTTCTCTGATCCTTTGTAATCACTTGAGAGTACCCACCTGTTGTCTTATATGTATTTTATTTGTTATTGCAGTCAGTCTGTCTTTTGTCTCTCAAAAGGAAACGCCTGCAATCATATAAGTGGGCGGGGCATATAAATTGTGCATCTCTGCAACATGTGACTAGTCTGAGGAAGGGCAGCTATGCCCGAAACGTTACTGTTTGTTTCGAAGTTTTCTGCTTCTTAGGTGTGCGGACTTTCTTCCCTGGCCTTTCTTTCTCTGCTCACACGCTTGTTAACTCAAGGTGAACCTACTCAGAGCTGATTTAACTAACTCTGATCTGTTGCTGAGCTCAGATTTTTAAACTGAAGAGTTTGTTTTTAAACGCAAGAGTCTTAAAGTCTACTTCCTGGAATAAGGCCCCGGACAGCAGCAGCTGGTGAGGCAGGTATCAGTGCCTGGAAGGGAAGTGGGTTGTAGATGGGTTGCAAAGCAGCCTGCAGAGCTTGCGCTTGACTTCGTGGCCTACCTGAACCACCGACTTTTTCTGGCCTTTATCAAATATTCTCATTATTTACAGATGTGCTGGTGCTTTTGGGTTGTTGCATGTTTTTCTCTGTGCTTTTAAAACTTTCATTTTTTTATATCAATTATAATTTAATTAGTTTAAAAGCCACTCTTGCATTTACATATCCAGTTTTTGTCCCGATTCATTATTTAAAACTCTGAACTGTGTTGGAAAGTTTAGGCGACTTTTCCTGACAGTCACCATATTTTTACGGGTGAAGAGTGGGCGTAAGGACCAAGCAAGGGTTGTTTTTCCAATTAAGTATTTTTATCCTCCTCCTACTGAGATTTAACACCAGCAGCGGCATATTTAACATTTTCTCGCTGGCGTTAGTCATAAAAGTGTTAAAACCTCAAAAATCACGAAGCTGCTGTGCTTCTCTGGCTCCGACTCAGATGAAAACACTATCGGCCGTTAGTGGGCTCAAACTCAAAAGTTTTACAGTGTCTGCGTGTTTCAGACTGAGAGTCACTGACCTCGTTTTGCCAGGGAATGGGAACGCTGCCTGTGGACACTTTACTGTAGAAAGACTCGTCCTTCGCCTCCAGCTCCACCCCTTTAACCGTGGAGAACTGCTCGATGTCCAGCACATCTTTACAGTAGATGGCCTGAGGCTGAAACACACACAGGACAACATGCTGACAATACTTTAAAGGCAACTGAGGCGGTTTCCAGTCTCAGCAGAGAGACGTCCAAACGTCTCCAGTTCTTTGATGTCATGTTAGATTTTTTTTTTAAATTTGCTTCCTGTCTCATTGTTGAACTACTTCTTGTGTGTCTTTGCTTGCAGCCTTTGCAATCATTTCCACCCACCCCTGAGTCTTCTCCCTCCCTTTGTCAGACCTTCTGTTTACCCACAGCACCACCCTGAGTTCAGGTTTTCAATCTTCTGACTTTCTCCTTCCAGGTGAGAGGAAGGATATTGGGACCCTCTCTCTTCACCCCCGCAGCACCTTCAGTTGTTCTGAGCTCATTTCTAGTTCCTTTTAATATTTTGCAACCTCACAGTTTGCCTGAAGTCTCTCGGTCAGCATTGGACACACACACACACACACACACACACACACACACACACACACACACACACACACACACAGGCACCTTTGT
>VOQJ01025292.1:0-13298 GCA_015052665.1 Apistogramma diplotaenia | reverse complement strand
CACACTTAATCAATGCAAGGTTGGGGCAAAATTGTGAACTTTCACTGTTCACCTAAAAATCAATTTAAAGTCAAGTTATGCTTCAGCAGCAAAGCAAAGCAAAACAAAACAAAACAACAGAAAGGCATCAGTAGAGAACTGGGAAGCCAAATGAATCACCCCTATCCGTTTTAAACAGAGGGAACATGTGAATCATCCCAGTGCCAAACAAGACCTTGTTTGTGTACCTGTGCTAAGACTTTTCAAAGTCACCTCTTGGCAGCAACATTACCTTCAAACTACCAAATCAAGAATAAACCAGAAGAAAGATGCTCTTAGTTCAGTCCACCAGCTGACAGAATATGTACAGTTTTCATTTGTTGATTTTAATGTAAGAAAAGCTAATTCCTAGGGACACCTGGGCAGCTGTTTTGCTCACAGTTCTTTATATATATATGTATATGCCACTTCACAGCTGTGTAAGTCTCAGATCAATACTCCATGCTTTGTTGTTTTGCTAGTACATTTTGTTCAACCTTTGTTCATCTTTCCTTTCACTTTGGTAGATGAATGGACAATCTGCTGTCTGGTTGTCATCCATCTTTGTTGATATGCTTTAATTTTATGCATGAAGAACAGGAACAAAGCTGAGCACAGTGATATGTCATGTGAATAAACCAGCCCAATCCAAACATTTTAACATCTAATTCAAATAGGAGATTCTACATATATCATCTTATTCTCATTATATCTTCCACCAAGTACTTTCTTGTACTTTTCCATTTGCATCCTCTAGCCTTTGCCCTCTTCAGCCATCCCCCACCCACCTCACGCTTACCCCTCTTTCCTGTCTGCAGGCTGCCAGGCGCAGATAAGGTGTCTTGGCAAGGAGCTGGAATGCTGTCCTTCGCCTGACTGAATGGGAATCCAAGAACCTGTGTTCACACTATGTCACTGGAACAATAGCACGGGGGAGAGGGGTAGCATTTGGGATAAAAATGAAAAAAGAGGAAGACAAGAAAAACAAGTAAAGGACTTTGAAAGATTTGAAAGTGAAGATTTTAAGGGTTTATTTATTTTTCAATTAAATTGAATTTGTTCTGATTTAGTTATTATATCTCATTTTCCTGACTGAATATTCTCAACCTTAACTTAAAGCAACATTTAGGTAAAAATCTGATTAGTGTTTCATAATTTCCCCCCTTTTATTAAAATGCTTTTAGGCTACAGATAACTATAATCAGTTATGATTCAGGCAGCAAAAACGATAGTGGTAAATAAAACTGTAACACTGCTTTCTTTGCTTTCCAGAGAAACTGTTGCTACTGATTCTGAGGAATTACCATAAAATCCTGACCTTTTTCAGATTGTAAGCAGTTTATTGAAGAAGATGTTGAAACTTCATACAGTTGTAAAACTGTACAGCATGAAATATACAGGACACATACTGACAGTGCTCAGTGGCTAGTGGATCTAAGAGCAGACCTCAGCAACCTCTCTGAACAGGCTCCAGTAATGATCACGGTGGCATCTGGAGATCCCGGAAAGAGTCTCAAATATGAAGAGCTGGGCAGCATCAGGCCCTGATATGATCCACACCTACTGGCTAAAGAACCTACATGCACATCACAAGCACCTGGCAGCACAAATGAACCAGATGCTAACCCAGAGTGGCTGACTGAAAGGCAAATGGTCCTGATTCCCATGGACCCCCAGAAGGGATCGGTCCCATCGTACTACCAGTCAATAACCATGCCTCAGCACAGCATGGGAGATCCTATCAGGCGATTATAGATGAAACAGGCACGTGGCTCAATACATGAGCAGGGTCCAGAAAGGAATTTGCAGAAACATCAGAAGAGAGAATGGGGAGCAACATATAGAGGTACTTATTTTTGCTATAAATGAAAACATTGCAAACAGTCATGCATGTTGAAAGGAAACTCCGTGGCAACACCACCTTATATAAAGACATGAAAGACCAGGAAAAAGGCAGCTTTGAACAAGCTGGAGGAAGGAAATCCCTCACAAAGACCAAGACCCCCCCAGTATGGAGACAGAGCCCACTGTCACAGTAAGTCACAGTTAGACTGATTATTTATGGACTAGATTCAGATGGACAAATAATAAATTCACGAGTTTATTGAAATAACCCAGTTTCAAACTACATGGAAAAGTTTATTTTAGGTGTGTAGGTGTGTTTTATTTATTAAACTAAGTAAATACAGGGTAATCATCAAGGTTGTCTGTCTTGCTGTGAACAATATTTTTGCTTCTCTTATTGTGCCTTGATTTGTTTTTGGACACTGGCTCGACCCCTTCTCAGTGTTTTTCATTTACCTTCACAGTTTTTGCACTTTTGTAAATAAATGTGGCTTTTTCTTCATTCTGTCTTCAGTGCTGCGCATTCGCGTCCTCTCTTTGGCGAGCCTCTTATTCTACCACTAACGTTTGCTTCACAACAGCCATCTGCTGCTGGTATATAAGCTGACATAATGATTCGATTCATAAATCTGGACCTGTTGGACCAACCGTGTCACTCTGCTATTATTGACAGAGTGTCTGACTTTAGACCTTCACGTGAAAATAAGAAAACACTATGTTGGGAGAAATGTGGGAATGTATAGGGAACAATGGTAAGAGAACATAATAATTCAATAATAATAATTCAAGGAATGTTGGATGGATTGAAAGGTCAAAGTTATGCACATGCGTGTTGCATTTATTTTGGTGGTAAAGTCTGAGAAAACTAATTGAAACTAATCTCCTGCAAACATGATTCCCTTAAAGTTTATTTCTTTATGTTTTTAAACTCTTCAAACACACTGTGCCATGAATTCACTCATTTGAGGCAAAAAGAGATATGCTACTTATAGCGTGAAGTTATTTTCTGATAAAAGCATTTAAGCTTGCAATGATGAATATAAATAATATATGTGATAAAAGAAAGAAGCTGAGTAACTAGCCAGCATTGTGCCAACATTTCTAATAGAGATACATGAATAACAGAGCCTTAAGGACACTTCAGCGTTCAACTCTTTGAGCATTCATGGCATACAAAGCTGTTATATTCTCACCAGTGCACTTTTAATTTATTTGAAATGGATTGCACTTCCATTTCAAATAAAATGTAGTCTTTCTTCTTTATAGTGCCATATGTCAGAGAAGGGGGAGATTTCGTCTGCATGCCATTCATGTTCACTATTTCTGCCATCAAGGGAAGGCAAAACAAACAGGAAAATAGGCAGAGGATGTGAATGCTGCTTTCCTGGAGCCAAACCAGAGAAGCGGTAAATCATAATCCTTGAGCTGAAACTGAATTCACCACACCTATCAAAACCCATTTAGGATCAGAGGCCAGAGGTCCAACCATTTACTGGATGTGAGCTCCCCCCCTTTTTTCTTCAATCCTTTTCTTTCAGGGTAAGAAAACGGATAAATGAAATCCAAATACACATGGATAATCCTCTGCGTCTTTCCAAAAAGGAAATTATTATATTTGAAGTTATGAAAGTGCTTCCTGAAGTGAAGGAAATGCACTAGATTTTTTAGGCCTGTGTCTTGATCTAAGAAAAACATAAGCAGACGCACTCTGGCAGAAAAATAATAAATGTGCTTCCACAGGCCTCCCTTTCCCTTACTAGCTCAGCCCCTCCCTGTGCATTGTGATTTACAGTATATCAAAAAGCAAAAAAAAAAAAGAGAAGAAAAAAACTCTCAAAGGTCCTTCTGGCCAGAGACATGAGGGGAGGAAATTGCACTGATTTAAGCTCAGCTTCTTTTGGCATGTGTCTGCCGCCTTCGTTTTTCTGAAAGTAAGGGTGTTTGCTCCACAGCCGCTGGTCTAGATGCAGTCCTCTCAGATGTTTCCCCCCTCGTCTCTCATTATATCCACGGCAAGCTGATGAGTGGAAGTGACTCAGTGCATCTCCTTGCTTTATAACCAAAACTGTGAACTTCAACTACAATCAGCTTTTCTGTGCCGAAGCTGGAACGGATCTGCTGCCTTCATTTTTAGAATTAAGCGTACAAAGGCGAAGATGCTGAAGGTGAAGAAATTAAATATTAAACCACATAAACCTTTATTACCTGAATTGAGGTGTGTAGTTATATTCATGTTACTGTATGAGAGTCATCTCCTAACTCTTATGTTCTCAACAGCCCCATTGAAACATTTCAGATCATTTTTCACTCTGTGAAAAACCTCTAATAATCTACAGTACACTACCTGCTCTACACCAAACAGCACGCAGACAGCGAATACTGTTGGAGCACTGGCAAGCTAAAGAGACAGGAATTTCCCTTAAGATTTATTTAGGACCAAAGGCCCAACTAAAGCGTCAAAATCGGAATTATTTCGTCCATGAAGCCAGAAACATCATTCCAGATGAATTCGACGTTGCCTCGTAACCGCTGGATACATGAATCAGCTTTTGCACAAAGCAATACTATTCTGCTATTCAAATATTTGGCTCACTCATTGTCCAGAGAACATACATGAAAATGTCATTATTCTGATCATTTCTTCTGCACCACGTAGACAGAAAAAAAAACAGAAATTTCATGTTTAAATAAGGAGCTCAAAACATCCCAAACTTGCTGAAAACCTTTTATTACCAGATTTTCTTTTGTCACCAACCACACGTATTTTCTGGAACCATAGGACAACCAAGACTTTGTATCTCAGCAACATGAAGGAATTGTGTGGGACCTGTGGTAAAGTTTAGTGTTAAAGCAAACATTTTGTCTGGGGGTTTGTGCTTAGCCCACATTTCTCCATGTCTTCACAGCTTTGGATTTGCTCAGTGGGACAACAGATCTGCGATTCTCCGCTTCAGCGAATGGACGACTTTGGGATGACTTTGGGACAATTGATGGGCGCTTCCCCGCAGAGCTCACATAGCATCAGGCTGCGACTGAACAGTCTCCAAAGTATTCAGCTAATTTTCTCGCGGTGCAATATCTGCCAGCTTCTCCTTTTGTGCCTGCACCAGAAAGCACACATAATGATGTACAGATTTCATGGTTGAGCAAACAAAAATAAAACATGTTTAAAATTTTAGCAAATTTTCCAGTTGTTCCCTCTAAGTTTTTTAATGTCATAAATTATGAAATAAATGATTAATAATACATGTATAAAAAATGACTTTACTATACCACATTTGAATCTCTGCTCCTATAGCCTATAGACACAGTGAGCTCAGGATCATGGGCTTCACTTTTCAGGACTAGAACTACATATTTAAATACAGCCGAAGGATATCGGATCTGTTGGGCCATTGTGTACCAGCAATGCAGACCATCTCCATGAAGAAAAAAGTGAAGAAATCATTTGTAAAATAATAAATAAATTACCCTTGTACTTTTCTTCTTGAAACGCACTGGTTAATTCTATCCATTGTAAGTTTTGGACTTTATAGTAACTCCTGCACTCATCTTAAGCAGTTGAGCTCCATATGGAAGACTTTCCTCTTCTTCTCATTACTGTTTATTTATTTTTTATTTTTTTAACCTTGGTGTAAATATAAAAAGCAGATCCTTTTAGTGAAAAATTTGAGCTGCTTCTATTAAAGCAGAAAAAATGAGAACAGTGGAAAGGCACTGAGCTGTTACTACATGGAGATCATACAGTGGCTGTGGGACTGTTTTAGGTCTCTCCAAGTCATCATTTTGAGCCATAAATGAAAGTAGAACAAGAGTTTGGGAGCCAGTTGAGCCAGCCGAGGCTCCAGGATTTCATACTTCAAGTCTCGGTTTCATATCAAGCCAACGCAACTTCTCAGCCTTAACTCCTCTAGCCATGTACCTGCCTTCCAGTCATTCGTTTTCTCTCTCGATTCAACTTACTTTCCTGCATGTCACACTTCGTAGAGCTGCTCTCACATCCTAGTCATGTTGGTTGTATATTCCCTCTCATTTCTCTTATTTTCCTTTTCTATGTGGTTGACAAATTTCAATTCCGCTGCCTCTTTTTCCCTTCTTTGCGTCCTTCTTTCAGTCTTTTTTCTTTACATTTCCCATTCCTTTCCTCATCCCTCTCTTTCTGTCTCCTCTGCTCCTACTTGTGCATCCCAGCAGTCTAGATTTCCTTTCCTCAGGTTATAATACTTAGACTGTGAAATCACCCCGGCGCAACACCCCTCCCTTCGTCCATATGCCCTTCTTTCCCCTTCTCGAACATCTCTCTCTCTCCCTCCTGTGATCTCTTACCTCCTCTTACTACTTACAGCCAATCCTAAATATTTATAGCCTCAGAGCTTGAGAAGTAGGTGGGGGCACAAGGTTTTCCTCGCCCATGATTACTTGGGTGTTGTCGGGAGCCAAACAAGGTGAGGCTTTGGACTGCGGTCCTGCAGAGGAGAACAGGGGCTACCCAATCTCCTCTGAGCACCCATGCTGAAGTGATTAGGCCACAGGAAGCCGAACCTGACATTGCTGACACTAGGCCCCCTTACCACATCCTGCTTCAACATCCACCCACACGGCATGACACCACCTCTCTGTGCTGACACCTGATTCACTATGGCAACCGCTGACGGATTTAGATCTTCTGATATGGTGACAGAGGATGGAAGAGCAAGTACTGTACTATGACACTCAAATGTGTAAAAAACTGTCAAGAGAAACCCAGTAAAAAACAAAAAGAAGAGAGAAAATCCTTGTAGCAAAAGCCTCATTTATCTATTTCAGATGTTAAAAAATGGCTTCCAGTATAAGAGTTTTGAGGTACAATTGGCATAACCACTGTGGAGCTAAAGAGCCTTACCTGGAAGAATGACTATAAGGCTTGTTTCCAGTCTGTCTAATGAAAGCAAAAAACAGTAGTGATTATAGAAGTAGTAAAATTTATAACTTTGGTTGTCATCTTTCCAAATAAAGGGAAAATTATATATAATATACAATACCATATAACACCTGATTATTCAAAAAGTAAATCCACTGACCGAGAAAACCTTTATGACAGAACACTACTGCCCTCTTGTGTTTTGGAGTGAAAAAGACACACTCAAACGTATGGAAAGTGCATTTGTTTTAATCTTGATTCTAGACAAATGACCGAATCTATACAGTAGTTTGATAAAGATATTGCATTTGTTCACAATTAGCAACATTTGCTTAAATCTACCTTTTCTGAACATGTCATAGAGCAACCCGGGGTATCTTGCCTGAGGATACTTTGGCATGTAAACGGGAGCGGCCAGGGATCGAACCACCAACCTTCCAATTAGTAGAAGACCTGCTTTACCTCCTGAGCTGCAGCCTCCCACAACACACGAGCCTCACACAGCAGAACAGTTTTCAAACAAATCAATATTTTCAGTTGCAGCCAGCCTTTTTGCCATGGTAAAGGCTATATGAGTGCAAGAAAACACTTCTTGATAGTCAGCTACAGAAGTTAGTTCAGTCTTCACCAGCACCTCAATAGCAGAGAAATCATTCTGCAAAATAAAGTCCACACCTTCAACTCTGAAACACAAGAACACATCTACAGCTAGATTCATAACCAGGTCTAACTGAAGGAAAATGTCGGTAATCTATATTCCGAGTTAGTATATTTTAATCAGTAATCATTTTGAATCCCTGTTTTGTATTCCAGTAAAATGAAGGTTATGCATATGTTCAATAAGGAAGATCAGTCACTCACCTTTTTATTCATTACATCACTTCCTCTTTCCCACGCTGCCAAACTCAATATTATTATTTGTTACTTGGATCAAATCATTTTCTTGCCCACCTACTGTGAACCATTCAGCCTCTCTTTTGTGTGCTTTCATTCTAAGTTCTCTTCTGTCATTCTGCCTTTCAGATAGTTTATGCAGCCCATCTCTTCCCCATCTCCATCTCACCCTGGTCACTCAGAGCTCCATCCAAGCCTCCACCTTCATTTTTACCACCTCCAGCATCTGTTCTTTGCAAATGATGAGACTTGCATATACAGTATAGAAACCTTTGGGGAATGGGGGAAAGCTTCTGTAAAGACTTTAAGTTGTATGTCCGTCAATTCTTTGTTGTTCTTCATGCTTTGCTCAATAGTGCTCTGCTAGAAGCAGCTTAGATTCTTAGATTTTTATGTCACATTAAGAGTGATGCAAAACAAAATCTGACTTTAGTGGTTACAAAATACAAACCAAGAAACAGTCTTAGAAATCTGATTAGAATTGCACTTCAGATGACCTCCAAATGTGGTTTGGATCACATTTTTATTTATTTGTTATCATTATTATTTTCTTGCAGTCCAAAACAAATTCTGGCTGGGAGTCTGAACTCTACTTGGCTGCATGTACTAATAGCGTAGACTTGCAGTCAGAGCCATAAATGTTTGGACAGGACATAATTTGCAGTTTTTTTATTTGTGTACACCACCACAGTGGATTTGAGATGAAGCAAAAGCTGTCTGAAGATAATACTTTGGGATTTGCTCAAAGCTTTAAAAATGTTACAGCAACCACTTAGGAATCATGCACATTTTTTTTATTTCTTCATAGAGCCTGGTGTCCAAAAACCATTAAAACCACATCACTGTGATTCCTGAACCAGGAACTTCAGGAATGAGCTACACATACTTGAGCCACAGAAAGAAGTTCTAAATGCCACATTAATATTTTGGAAAAATCATCAAGTGTTGAAAGAAGATTTCAGAGAGTTACTTTTTTTTGTCATGAAGTAGTTTGATGCATGATGGGCTTTCATGAATCTCAACTCTCCTCTTTAGCCATGAATGGATGCTGACACTCCCTAATTATTAATTATCACTTGCACATAAAAATGTGTTTTCAGCACAAGTTATTAATCATGGCAATTAATATGACGGCACAGTAAAAAAGCAATTTCACCAGTTCTAAAATCCAGATGCTCTGACAATCTGAGGAGCCGATAAAAGCTAGCAATTTTGTATCTGTTCTGTAATCAAGAACAGAAGAAAAAGACTAAATGAAAGAAAACAAAAGCAGGCAGGGGTAAAATAAAAACAAACAAACAAACAAAAAATGGTTGGACCAAAATTAAATAAAAGAAAGCATGAGGGTAAGCAGAGGAGGAGGAGGAGGAGGTTGATTTCCTCTGCTGCCCTCCATTGCTTTATCTTTAAGGCTACAAGGGATGAGCACAGTCTCTATTTTGGGCCAAACAGCTTTAGCTGGAATTGGTGGCGATCAGGAACATGACAAAGATGCACAGATGGAAAATGGTTTCATATGCTGCCTGTGTTTTTAAACCAGTGGGAATGTCAACAGTGCTAGAGCTTCACACGCAACAGCAGATACTTAAAAGTGTTTTAATAACAAGGCAACTAAAACATTTTTATATTCTGTTTCACCTATTTCCTCATCCTTGTTTCACCCTATCAGCAGCGACTTGTAACAAAACAACAACATCCTTCCTTCCTAAATACAGTTTTATGTGTGTGGGGAAATGGAACATGCAATGTATTTTTGAGTTTTGTGGCGTAGTTACATTTGGACCCAGCTAGAATCAGCAAGCTATAGTACACTGTTGCTGTTGAGTGAGTTTTACATGCTGAAGCAGGGCCATGGTTAAGGCTGAAAGAGAGAGACATGACAGGGAACTGACTGTAAAACCGATGAGCCACGCTTCCACGTCTCATGCACTCTCCACCAAAAAATAGCACACAAGCAGCCACATTAAAAACAATGTTTTTTATGCTTTCTGTCTTGCTTTATTAGCCTCTTAAATGAACAGCAGTTGCATAGAAATGCATTGACAGTACACTATAAGGTTCTTTTGTTGCCAAGATGAAGGTAGATTTTTATGCTCTGCATCATGTATTTATAGCATCTAACAATATACATTTATCTTGTTTATTCCCTGAAAATTTTAAGCGAATAAAGCGCATTCTTTAGATTCATATTAAATTATGCACATTTAGGCATAGAATAATTCCTGTGTCTTTCAGGAGCACTGGCTCTCATTCTGACTGATATTTATTTGGTCTCTGTCTTATCCACACTCTCTTTCTTCAATCAAAATATATCAAATTTTTAATAGTGATTGTGCTCTGTTTGTCTCCCATCTTTGGTGAAAGTGCTTCATTTCAGTAATGCACAAGTGAAACCAGCTCCATTAAAAATGAGCGTCTCGCTCAGTACTCTAGGGGCTGTGAGAATAATCACAACACTGCAAGACCCAGCAAGGAATAGAAACACCAGTCAGGAACAAAGGAAATGGAAATCAATGGCACGATATGCAGATTTTTTTTGACAACTCAACACACAAATAATCTTTTGAGAGTTTGCGCTCTGTTTCCTTTGCAAGGTTAAAATAACAACTAAGCAGGGAAAAATATAAAATGCAGTATGTTGAAGAAAGGGCAAAGCATTACATCTACTTAGTTTTGTGTGAAGGTGTTCCAAAACAATCAATAAGGAATGCACTGCATTACAAGCAAGGTTGATTCGCCTAAGGCATGGTCATATCTTTAAGTGCACACTACCAACCTTAGGAATTCATTTAAAGCTAAGCACTGTATTATTTATTAGCTGCAGTTTATATTTTATGCACAGTTGTAGTTGTCAGCTTGACGACACTTAAGAAGCTTGAGGAAAGTCTCCATCTTATGAGCGTCTTTTTTGAAGCAGCTGAGTAAGGTATAGTCTCTCATAACAGATTCCAGCATATCTGGCAGCACATCATACTGGAACAGGCCTTGTTCACTGTAGGTTGTGGTAAACGTCCCCTCATCCAGCATCTGCGTAGCAAAAATAGGGAAACACAATGGGAATATTCAGAACAAAAAGACAACGGAATACAGGAATGCGATTATTTTGAAATTTAGATTTGTTATATCTATCGTTAGATGGAGAGAGGAAGGGAGAGATACAGATGTGTGGATTTAGTTGAATACAATAACAGGAATCCTCAAATGCAAACACACCTTTTTAATGAGGGCAACCACCCCTTGCTCCAGACTGACCAGCTTCTCAGAAACCCATTTTGTCTTGTTTAGCAGCATTTCAGGAGCATGATCATAGCGATCCAGTGTTGTCTGGAGGTAGACCAAGGGCTCAATCCATGACTGAACCAGCATCAGCACAGAGTGGAGCAACCATTTATCCTGCAGGACAAAAGTGCACATATATAAAAATGCATATTTTCTTTTGAGTGAAGGATCATTAACTATAAACCATTCTGCAACAAAAGTAGTCTGAAGCAATTGAGCCTCCTTAAATCTCCCTAAGCAGAAGAGACTCTAAAGTATGTGCAAATGACCACCATACAAATGGCCATTAAATGTTCCAAGAGCAGAGGATAAATTACTCATAAAATGTGAGGTTGCAGTATATGCTGTTTCAAAGATCACATTTACTGTTATGTGATGACATTATTTTTAACCAGCACTTTCAATATTGCTAAAACTGATCCTGTGAAGAAATTGCTGCCATATACTATGGCCTTTGTTAGCTGAAGGGTAATTATTGCAGAACAGCCACTTCACCCTTCACTCTAGTTTCCACCCTACTGACCAAGCTGGTCTTTGTCCCAAGACTGTGAGCTGCTACAGTAGATAGAAGTTTAAACCTCTTTTAATGTAATTACTGCAAACGTCACAAAAATGTAGCAAACAGCAAAAGAAATTGAGGCTCAACTGAATACAAGGACGTGCATGTGCAATAACAATAATAATGTATTAACAACACCCCACACTCACTCATGCATGCACACATAGATTTCTAATTCCTCTCAAATCCACTAATACATGCAAGCATGCAAACCATCATGAAAGGAAGGCGCTGCTATAATCACACACTATATATGCAGTGAGACATAAAAACAAAGCTGTGATCACACAAATAATGGCAGTTTTTGCACATTAAGATGTTTGCCCTGACAAAGGAAAAATCTGTGGCAATCATCAATCACACGCTTACGGATATCTGTTGAATTTCACTTTTGGAGCTGGGGATCGGTAACGCATTGGTGATACATGCATAGCCAGCCTGGTTACTCTGAAGTCGCAGAGGGAGTGGGATGAACATCTCCTCCTGTAGCCCATTCAGAAGTGGTGGCAAAAAAAGGAATATAGTTTAATTTCCACATGTATAATGAAAAGCAGACAAACTGGTATTACCATCTATATTTCCTTTTAAATTTGGTTTGCTTTTAGCCATTATGATGGTGTTTGCAGCATAATAATAAACACTAAAAACTACATTTTACAGAAAAAGGGGAAGCATAAACTATTCTAACAGATCAATGTATCAAAAGATCAATGTAAAGGACTAAGACGTTCACAGAGAAGTGATTTCTTTTTGGCTTTGATGTGCAAGAAAAGAGTTTCAGTCCTGCCTGGATGTCTCGGTTTCACTGTTGTTCTGTATAAAAAAGTAATAGAAAAATTCTTTACTAATGCAAAAAACAAACAAAAAAACCCTGCATTGTTATCACTGTGGCCTTTGCCTAGAGCTATATATACACTACCGTTCAAAAGTTTGGGGTCACCCAAACAATTTTGTGTTTTCCATGACAAGTCACACTTATTCACCACCATACATTGTGAAATGAATAGAAAATAGAGTCAAGACATTGACAAGGTTAGAAATAATGATTTGTATGTGAAATAACATTGTTTGTACATCAAACTTTGCTTTCGTCAAAGAATCCTCCATTTGCAGCAATTACAGCATTGCACACCTTTGGCATTCTAGCTGTTAATTTGTTGAGGTAAGCTGGAGAAATTGCACCCCACGCTTCTAGAAGCAGCTCCCACAAGTTGGATTGGTTGGATGGGCACTTCTGGCGTACCATACGGTCAAGCTGCTCCCACAACAGCTCAATGGGGTTCAGATCTGGTGACTGCGCTGGCCACTCCATTACCGATAGAATACCAGCTGCCTGCTTGTGCTTTAAATAGTTCTTGCACAATTTAAAGGTGTGTTTAGGGTCATTGTCCTGTTGTAGGATGAAATTGGCTCCAATCAAGCGCTGTCCACTGGGTATGGCATGGCGTTGCAAAATGGAGTGATAGCCTTGCTTATTCAGAATCCCTTCTACCCTGTACAAATCTCCCACCTTACCAGCACCAAAGCAACCCCAGACCATCACATTACCTCCACCATGCTTAACAGATGGCGTCAGGCATTCTTCCAGCATCTTTTCATTTGTTCTGCGTCTCACAAACATTCTTCTTTGTGATCCAAACACCTCAAACTTGGACTCATCCGTCCACAACACTTTTTTCCAGTCTTCCTCTGTCCAATGTCTGTGTTCTTTTGCCCATCTTAATCTTTTTCTTTTATTGGCCAGTCTCAGATATGGCTTTTTCTTTGCCACTCTGCCCTGAAGCCCAAAGTCCCGGTGAAGAC
>VOQJ01025291.1:13693-34874 GCA_015052665.1 Apistogramma diplotaenia | reverse complement strand
TGTTCTATGTGTGAAGTTGGCCAACACTTTAATGACCCATTTACAAAACTTTTACACCTGCAAAGATAAGCTTTTACAACTCAGCCAGCCCCTCAGGCAGTAAACCCTGCCTGTTACTCGAGGTAACAACCTTTATTAGCGTTTGAAAAATATGTAACCACTGCAATTAACATTTATCACACTGTTTATCAAAGCTGGATCTTGCCAGAGAGGAGGAGAGGGGGGGAGCACAGTGTCAAGATGAAGAGTCTAACGGCATGATCACCCCTCCAGCAATTTAGACAACTCATCACATTCATTTCGTTTCCTACAACGGGGGGAATGATTGCGCGTCATCTGGTAAAGATTTCTTGCTTTTACTCAAAATCTATTTGAGAAATTTAAGACAAAATTAAAGGAAAAAAAAAAACAGAAATAGCTCCAGTCCGCATAGTGGATGTGAATGCCAGGATTAGCCACAGTTTGCCAAAGCTGTAAACAAAACCAAAGTGCCGCTCCCACATGTTAACTCTGGTCATTCTGAGTCTTCTTTTGCTGAGCTGTCTACAGTTGAACGTGTAGTTAACAGTGCTCATAAATAACAGGCACATGCAGGCATAAAAGTTACATGTGAGCAGAAAGCAAGGGTAAAGTCTCTCCACTGTTTTTGTTTTTTGTGTTAAATTTTCTTTTGGAGTCGAAATAAAGAGTTAAGAGGGAATCTGAGCAAGAGGTGAATTCTTATAACATGTTCTCAACCAGCCAATGAACTCCACTTTGGGAACTTCCACTCTCAAATGGAAGCTACAGTTTGGAAGAGAATGGAGACGGTCTGTCGCTTGGCCTTGATTTACAGGTGGTCCCTTCCTGCCAAGAGTAACAAATCACAGCATTATCGCCCTCTAAATTCAGAGCCAAACCCTGTTCCAAAGAATAAGGAAAAGAGAATAGGAACAGACTGAAAGGGAAGAGAGGGTGTATTACACAAAATGACACACCTCATCTCCAAAAGCTGTTGTGGTTGGATATCTCACGGAATTAGTTCCCTTTTGAACCTTTTTTGGCTAAAAGGGCAGAGCAGATTTACTGGGATTACAGAGTGCATGCACAAGTATATTGGAACAGCTACTTCCAAGGTGCAGGGAAGAAGTCAAAATTTCAGCAGCACTCGTATACAGAACAACTTCACTGCTAGGCTGAGGCAGCTTGTGAGTATACAGGCGATTGACATAATCTATCATATGTTTGGGGGGGGTTGTGATTTTTCTTGTTTTATTTGATTAATTCAGTGATCTAACTTGTTAAGAGTTCAACTATTGCCACTGATGGACATTCTCACCATGTAACCACAAGGAAATCTAGTAAAACCTGAAACCTGGCACTGTACGGTTAAAGTTAAGTCACAGTGTGAAGGTCTTCCTGTGTCCAACCAGACCATGCATTTTACTAGCTCTCCTGCAGCACCAGGTTGTGCATTTGAAATAGAATGAGTTATATGCTCAACGAACAGCCACGTTTGTTCATGTGTGTCAATCATTTCTGCAGAAAAAAGATGCATGCTTCTGTGTGTGAGTGCGAGACGTTGTGGGTCTTAGCAATTAGTCAAAGATCTCTTTGAGGAGAGACAGTCTTTCAGTCATCTGGGTGGCTTCAGACGCCAGTCTCAAGTACTGCAAAGTGTGGGAGGAGAAGGGTTTTAGTTAAGAAGTCGACCTCGAGGGCAACAAGAAAGTGACAGGCACTCCAGCCTCTTACCAAAGACAAATGAGAAGATCCACTCCGGTAACTTCTCATGCCAGTGGCTACAGCTTAAGGGTTTTTTTTCTCTAAATTAGCATGTGATAACGTGTGATGAGGAAGACGATGTTTCTGCAATGTTCAGTAAAATATTACATTTCCTAAATAAAATCTGAATTTGTAGGTAAGCGTCTAATGTTTTAGGAGTTTTCTTTTTAAGGCATTTTACTTTATGTGATGTTCTGCGTGTCGGATAAAAGGTTTTGTAAGAGGTGCGTTAGGACTGCAGTCTGGGTTCATTCCAGCCACGATACAAATGAAAACAACCTGTGGATTAAATGTCATAAAATCCGATCTTTAAAATCTGATTTCTCCAAATGACAGCTGTCAGTGCATTTATTGAAAGCTGAACACTAAACCTTGTCACTGCAATAAACGCTGGAACTCCATGTGGTAGGTGGCAGTTATGAAAACCTCTAAAGTGTGCATGCTGACCAGATGGGACTGACCTCAACACCAAGGTGGCCAAATTCTTCCTTTCTGCCTGTGCACACTGATGCCCGCGCGCTCACACGAACGCGCAGCAGACATCCTGCCAGCCACAAGCCACCACCTCAAAACATCCCTCACATCTGACCTTTTAACTGTGGACTTATAATCTCTGTAATTACAGAGAGTGTTTCAACTTAGCAAGTAAACATAGCAGCAGAAATAGACACTTCAACTACTATATACAAGTGCGCTGGTGCCAGAGGCACGTTTCTATTCATAGCTGACTGGAATTAGTGGCTTGTGTCACCGCTCACCATAATCAACTTGCAGCAGAGTGCTTAGACAATTGCAAACTGCTTCCAAATTCTACTAACATTACTCAGATACAAATTAAAACACAGGTACATAAAATTACAAGTTTTAATTTAATGTCATTTGGGTTCAAAATCTAAAGTGTGTCTAATTAAAGAGGAAATATTTAATAATAATTAAATCTACTAATCTACTGAAACAACTGTCTCTCTATTTTCTTATGTACTTACTTAAATTTTATATTATTTACTACATTACTACACTTTATTACTACTATAATCATAATCCTAAGAAACTAGATGTCAAGCTGAGTCAGAGTTTGAGTAATATTGTTTAACATACAACATAATTCACCTTGAGGTGACCATTTGTTGTGATTTAGCTGTTTAGAAATGAAATGAAATTTTATGATAAAAAATAGGACACTTCAACAGTAAATTCACACCTGTGGTGATCAGACTTGCACTCCATCTCTCACAGACTCAGAGCTCCAACTATATTCAAATTTCAGACAATGCTGTAAGCTCTATGCAGCTTTAAAATTACACTTACAGTCCCTACGTACAACAAATTTGGCAAATGTGAGTATTCAAGGATTCCTGGAATGACATTACTATTAAAAAATTAAGTGAAGCAGTTGTGAGTTTGAAAGACGGGGTCGATCCGCTCCACTGAGAATCTACAGGGTGAGGTCCTCTTTGGGTTGTGGCACCTGTGGAGCATAAACACACCAGGGGTGGACAGCTTTCCTTTCAGCAGGGCAGATCTTCTGTTTAACTTTCCTTCCACTAAAAACATCCCCTAACAGACAATCCAGACCTCCTCCATTCCTGGCGCCACAGGAAAAGCCGAAGAGCCCTGGATCCTCTGTCGGTGAGAGGCACAATGCTCTCCTACCTCTGTTTACCTAAACCCACTTCCCCCTTTCCCTCCACCTCAGGTGGCTTTAGAGCCCTGGTCACCAAAGAGCACAAACACAAGGAGAATAAATACACCACCAAGGTTCATCGAAGCTGTGAGTCCATCAATAGATCCAGTCTGTAAGACGAAGATGTGGAAGGGAATCACCCTGGGACTGTTAGCAGTGATAAATAGATTCACAAATTAGGGTAAACACATGGATAATATTTGTATGTATACCCGTGAATGCCTCTGTGTTTCATGGCCCACAAGTGTGCATGCTCACTGCACACTCTCATGAGAGCTTGATAGCAGTTTTATGCAGATGTTGATCTTGTCCTATTTGAGACCCACTTTGAGTGCTCAGTCAAATTATTCAGCACTTACTGCATGGGCCACAGCGCAACCCGCAGGGGAACCCGATAAACAAACAACAGAGAATTATTCAGGGTTTTAAACACTTAAACGCCCACTTCAGCAGAGCCTTTTAAGTGGGTGATTAAATTGAGCACTGAGCTCCCACAGAAACCCCAGGACCACCGCAGGGGCTTCAGTCACCTAGAGCTTCTCCCAGAACCCACGCGTGCACAGCTCGGACTATCCCCGAACTCACTTTACACGAGAAACACTTTAAAAGCTCTTAGCAGAAACAGTTTAGCAGAAAAGAACCCAAATGAAACAATAACTATGGGACATCAGAACAGTTTTGTCATCTTAATCGTCAACATTTTGTTACAAAAAGTCAATGACCTACCACATTTGCTCCATGAATCCTCCAGTTATCTATTATCTAAAGCGTTTCACATTTAATTACTAAGATTAGAAAGTAAAATGTTTATAAACATTAGTGTGTACTATGCATAAACACATCAAAACATTACAGAAAAGATGATGTCAGTTAAATAAACTTAGTATTTACATAGATTGCCCCCTTCAAAGTATCACACCATCTGTACTGTTTACCAATAGTTTTCCACCATTTCACTTCCATATTATTTTAAAACACAGGGAAACTAAAGAGGAGGACATCCTCTATCCATTCTTTCAAGTTGTGAAACAAATGCCACCCTCAAGTGTGGAACAAAACTCTCCAGCCAGAGAGACACTTTGATCAACAGCTATCCGTTGCTCCATACTGAGCATATATTTGGGAAAACAAAGCACAATCTCAGCTGCTAATCCCCTGAGATTCACAGCACATTCCCGTGGAAGCCTTTGATCTCTGAAGTGCATCCGGACAGCTGACTCCAGACATACTGCACACTTGCGTGCACACGCTTGAACAGATATGCACATACATGAGCATTTCAATCTGGCTATTAACATGTCAGAAACATGCTTTTATTTCCACTGAGACCTACACCGGCATTTCTTTAACACGTTAAAGACGTCTGTAACTAAACTAAACAAATGTAGCCTTGTAGAAAACGGTATGAAAGGTATGTAAAGGTGAGAGATGGATGCATTAGATTTAACAAAGGAAGATAGGTAACCCTGATCAAATGTCTAAATGCCACTAGAGCTCAGTCTTACACTAAAGTACTGTTCAACATTCTTTTACATAAATCCTTTACAGAGGACACCTTTCACAACGGCTGAGTTATCCACTCTGCTTTGTCATACAGGGGAAACTCTTCCAGCTTTTAGGACCCTTGTTGACATATGATGCCTGATGTGACATTAAAGCCACCTCCACTTCCTCAAACTCCCAGTCCCCCAGCTATGCTGATGTCAGCCCAAAGCTTTCACGCCATCTTCTCATGGGAAAATGAAGGAAAAAAAAAAATCACTGAGCCCCTCTATGGCCAGGTGGTACGCCTCCTCCCAAAGGCTAGGGCTTTTCTTCTCTTTAGAGTGTGGCTCCAAACTTTTCTCCCAGCCTCTTCAAAGACCAACAACAGGCCCTTGGTCCCTTGGGAGCACAGAGGGGGTAGAGCCCGGTGGGAGAGGGGCATACGTCACACAGCACGCACAAGAGGGCAGCCGGTGGGAAAAGAAAACGCACAGGGAGAAGACAGAAAGAAGGAGAGAAAGAGGAAGAGGAGTCTGCATTTGAAAGGTGCTTTCAGCTTCTAGACAAGGGCCCTCGCTTTGTGGAAACGACAAGGAAAGAAAAAGCACAACAGCAGAAGCGAAAAACGAAAGGGGCACAAAACCTGCCATGTCTTTTATCAGACTTGGAGGCTGAGGGAATGCGTTTAAAAGCTTTAGGCCTATTTCCAAAAAAACCTTTCTACTTTCAAAAAAGGAAAAAAAATCAAAGACCTAGCAACCAACTGTGAGACGGGAGGAGTTGGGGCTGAAGTTCCACTGTGATTCACTTCTGAGTTGCATTCTGTCGTCTGATGTACCTTTGCTTTTTGTCTACGTTCCACAGAAACTCACGGAACTTCAGCTGAAGAAGAAAAAAAAACACAAATCCAGGTTTTGGAGAGCAGCAGCTTGGCAAGACTGGACGTGGAGGGGTGTTTTTTTTTCTACATGGAGGCTAAGGCTTCACGGAGGAGTGGTGATCAGTGTCACTGCAAACACCTCCCAGCATGGCCCACTTCAAATGCAGTCTCATTTCATCAGCCACAACTGACACAAGGCCACAGGGTGAGCGCGACAAACAGATGGAGGATAGGAAAAGAGATGGGGGTGATGGGAGAAGCGAAAAGAGGGGGAGGGGTGTTTCAGAATAGAAAGGGATAACTTGTGAAGAAAGCCATCAAAATAGAGAATTTCTGACATGTGGCAACCTCATAACCTCATAAAGTAGTCACCAGAAACTCAAACTTCCAAGTCCTAAGTTGTGAAAATCTTCAGCCCCTATCAATGTCTCTGTCAGTGTATGAATTTTACAGGCTGCACATGACATATCAGATTTATCGGTGGGTACGGACACCACACTGTGCACTCGGGAGAAGGTGTGCCAAGGCTCACGTGACCTGGCTCTCGTGTGTTGAGGACTCACAGGTCCACCTGCCCACACCACTCACTCTCTGCCAAGCTGCAGCAACCTTACATCTGACAACACAAACCATGAATGGGTGCAGCGCCTGCACGGAATCATCATTAGGTCTTCGAGTGCCTGCAAGTGCATCTTTATGCTTCGGTGTGTGTGTGTGCTTAAACACAATTTCAATTTAAAACCATTAAATGAAGAAAAACAGCTAATGTGAGACACTCCACTCAACCACAACCACTTTAAAATCTGCAGGGAATATGGTTTGAGAAAGATTGGCTCAAAAGAATTCCAAGCGTGGACTCCCTACTGTTGAACCCTGACCCACATTTTCCTGGACCCTGTTTCAGCCGGGATGAGGGGGGCTTAAAGAATAATGATTATAAATAACTATCTCACCAGGTATTCTATGCAATATACTCGACTTTTAAAGCCAAGAGAGTATTAAAGGTTAGCTACTGTTTCTTACCTAAAGGCACTGCAGAACCAGACTTTTAAACTTCTTTACTGGGGACAAACCTATTAAATTTCAACAATGATTCACGATTCAAGATTTGAGATCACTGTGATAATGCATGAGCGAATGGAATAGGGATGGAATGACCTCCACTCGTGGAATTATCCAGTAGATGCTCTGAAAAGGGTGAGACTTTGTACGGTTTGTGTAACTCTTCTTAACAACTAATGTGAACAAAAGCAACACAGAATGCTTACGCCACACAAGACTTAAGGGAAATTTCTGAAAGCTACTTCACATCCCAACACAGCTTGTAAACTATGCTCCATCTGATTAATGATTAGGTTAATGAAAATGTTTATTTAAAAGCTGCTATCGGCCGCTCGCTTATTCACAGGGGCTCAACACAGCGGGTAGCTCCGCATATTTGATTTGGCAGATTTTTACGCCGGATGCCCTTCCTGACGCAACTCTCGAGGGATCTGTGTATCCTCCCAGGATCAAACCGGGCATCTTTTGCTTATTAGGCAAATGTTTAAATTAGTACACTACAAAGCGCTGTAAAAATTTGTGCGAGGTTGCAAAATCTCGTCTTTATAAAAATGTAAAATATGTCTCATGCCCAGGCGCAGAATGCAAAAATAATACAAAAGTGCTTTAAACTTTAACAATCATTACAGATTTAGAATCCACTTTATAATCACAAAACAAAAGAGAAAAAGCACCCAAATAAATATTGATGTGGAAACAACTTTTCTTCTTTTCTCCATTTTCCTTCTGAGTTATAAAATAAGCCATTAGACACCGAGACTTGAATTATTTATACAAGCTGAACTCTAAATTGTTCAAAAACATCCAACCCTTTTGGCGGGGGCCTCATCCATCCCGAGCCAAAACTTCACACACTGCTGGGAAAAAAAAAAGCCATGTGAAGATGTCGAGGAATAAAGTAATGAATGTTTGTTTTTGCAGTAATAAATTATGGTAATTGCATGATAATAATGTGGTTTTAAATGCTTAAATTGCCCACAGCACACGAACCCCGCTGAACATATAAACAACAAAATAAATGGAACAGATTTCTGCAGCAGCAGCAACAGCTACATACTCTGGAACAGAAACATGGGATTTGGGTTTTTTTTTTCCCCTGCTTAAAACCGCTCTTCAAAATACATCCCAATGCCTGCTGTGAGTGTGATCCTGTTACCATATGATGAAGTTTACTGCAGCTCCGGACACGCGTCAGGATGAGCAATTTTTCACGTACACGCTAACCTCACAACCCTCTGCACAGCTCTGGAAACCAAATCTACCAAACATCTCTTGCAGACAAGACATCAGTGGACTTTATATCTGGCTTCAGTGAAACTCAGCACATAATTTAGTTACCTTAGACTTCCCCCGGTTGTACGTTTGCTTTCTGATCATCAGCATGCCAATAGCTTCTCATGCTAATGGTTCATTTAAGAATCCTAATAAGCATGTGCTATTAACAGTTTCAAAACATGGCATAACGCAGCCTTTACACGCGACTTGCTGCATGAAAGTGACACCGAGGAGCTGGATGTCACTGATAATAGGATTCTCGTCTTTAGGAACACTGAGCAACTCGAGGATCTGTTGAGCATTTTAAAAAAGAGAATCATGCGTGCAAAATCACAAGAGAACATTACAGTAAGTGTGATAGATCCTGGATTGTGGGCTGGCTTTAATAAATAGATGTATTTCTTCTCCAAGTGTCTGGATTGTGGGTGGAGGGACTTATTTTCCCTTTATTTATTTTTTAATTCTTGATGGGCTCCAATTCCTCAAACATGCTGCCTTTGAGGAAGGCATGGCTAACCAAAGAGGCTTAACGCTCCTCTGAAGCAATTCCAAAGGATTTCAACGCTTGACAATAACAGCACTGTGTTTACGGCAATGCCAAAACACAAAAACAAGCATGACCTCCAACATTTCTCTTCTCCAGCCTTTAACAATCCACACTTGTCACCGGACTGTCACACTGAACTCCTTTCAAGGCTTGATCTATTGTTACCTGAAAAATAATCCCTCAGCTCAAGCGCACACGGCTGCGCATTCGTCCCCTACAAGAGTGAATAAGCTCAACAGTATTAATATTTATTGTTTTAATTTGTAAAGCATATTAGACACAGAAATAAGTGGTTGGTTTACTTTAATTACTTTTCCGCGAACAGCCACCGTTAAAAGTTTATCCACCACAGAGTCAAGAAAGGCTGACAACACTTGAGGTTAAATGTAGCCTTGGGTGCTAAGGTGGAAGTGACACGGTGAAGCGCAATTTAAAAAAAAGAAGCTTAATGTGTGAAACATGCACGAGGCGACACGCAATATACAAATAAAATAATTTACAAAGCGCCACTTCAGTATGAATGCCTGATATGGTGACACTCACCCGTGCAGCTAACCCGCAGTTATTCTTGTGGTGACAGTCCTGTTGCTCGAGGCGAGAGCTCGTGCAGTAGTATTTCTGCTTCACGAGCCAGTCGTCGATTCCCTTCCTCGCCAAACAGGCGTTCACTACAAAACTGTCGCCTGAAACACAGAAGCGCATTATCAGCAGTGAGCGCAAACTTTCTTCCTCTCCTTTCTTCTCCCGTGTTCAGACCACGAGCGGGTTTTATCTCCAAAGACTCTCGGGAGTCTATGACTGACACGGAGTCTGGAAACTGCTCCGCTCTTCACAAACTGACCGAAATGCTGAGAAAATGTTGGAAGTGCATCATGCGGGAAAGAGGGGGGAATAAGTGCGCTTACCTTCTGGACTCTCCCTCGGTTTACAAATAGCGGCTTTTCAGAGAGAGCGAGAGAGAAAGAAAGACAGGACA
Source organism: Apistogramma diplotaenia (assembly GCA_015052665.1). Classification (NCBI taxonomy): domain Eukaryota; kingdom Metazoa; phylum Chordata; class Actinopteri; order Cichliformes; family Cichlidae; genus Apistogramma; species Apistogramma diplotaenia. The sequence goes on along the minus strand of VOQJ01025291.1, from coordinate 25,201 downwards.
CAATGAATGTGTTACTCGAAAGTATCGCGGCAGCAGCGGAACAACTACAGCTGTGATTTTTCTCTCAGGAATAAGAAATCTTACCATGTTTTGAGTGCAGTTTACCCATTTCTATGCATCGAGTTGGAGTTGAAAACCATCAGATGAATATAATCCAATCCAAAAATTAGAGACGCGCTGCGATATCCAGACAGAGGAGCGTCCGTGGAGACCGAGAACAGACTGCGCTCAGAACAGGACCGTACGACCAGGGAGCCAAAGGAGCCTTTGATCCAGAGCGCCGCCACTGACAAGACGCACAAAAGACAATAGGCTGTGCGACTTCCTCCCACCGCTTTCACAATAAGTCACGTGGAACTCAAACCTCAAGCAATGTTGGACAGAAAGAGAAAAGCGTGTCTCGTGGCTTTGGAAATATCAAATATTTTCAAGGCATATCCCTCTTATAGTCTTAACGACTCAAAGCCAGAATTTTTCACCAAAGCAAATCCAGACCTGTTACAGACATCACTATTTTAAAAAGAAAGTCCCACATAGAACCACCTTCGTGTTTTTATAGTGCTTTTATTATGAAAATTTGAATGCCAGCTCTTCCGGAGCCTTGTGCCTCTTTCTGTCTGGCTTTACGCAGCTCGCTTTCACGCGCGGAAGAGGTGACGCCAATACATCAATTTCTCTCTTTCATTCCTGTCACCGGGGTCTGGTGGCATGCAGAGGCAAAAGGATCTCAAGTCTGCGACCTTAGCAGGTTTTTTCAAATCACCGCGTGTTTGAAACTTGTGTGTTTTTTTTTGTTTTGCTTAGATTTTGAGAGGAAATACAAACGAAAAAAAAAACAAAATAAATTTAATGTAAAGTTGTTAAAACTTCCTCTCGGTTTGGGGTTTGGGTTGCTTACCCTGGCAGATTCAATTCCCTGAACTCACATCGCCAAGTATGCACTCTTTTCCATAATTTCGCGTGCATTACCTTTGACAGCGCGTGCCAGCATAAAATCAAATTTCTCTTTGGATTTCTCTTTGAATTCGTAACTACTTTTTCACTTTTTATCAACATTATCCTCTCAGATGGGCTTCCCAGGGGTAAAAGTCATTTCATGCGGGGCTCTGTGGTCAATGCCCGCCTGTCTTTTTTGGGGTCTCTAACATGAAAATAAGGATCTTAGTGGACTGAGGCAGCAGATGAAAGCGGGCTAAGATTCTTTTGATGTCTTCAGATATAAGACAGAAGCCACTGTGCCATTTCATGCCAGGCTGCCAGTAGCTCAGTGTGAAAGTAATATAACACACAGTGGGCATCATCTTTTGAGAAAACACTGGTAAAGGTTCAGAATGTCTTTTAAGACATGCAAAGTCGGCGCTTTAATCATCAGCAGTGAAAGACTAAAGTTTAACAAGAATTGCATGTTAGATTTTTTTTCTTTTATTCTTTTGCACCATTTTTAGCAGCATTGTATCTAATAACTGATCACAATGTTCTTTTCCTCTGAAATGCATCAAATCCAACGTGATCATCCTATGAAGTGGATTTTTTTAGAGTCTTTGGTTCAAGAAACAGATAAAAAAAAAACAAATCTTTTTCTATGACTAATCCAATATTTCCTTCCTCAGATGGAAAACTAAATTTATCAATTGTAGTTGGTTTCTTTCATTATTAAATCTCAAAGAACTCACAAAATACTAATTAAAAGGGGTGCTAAAACAAATGTATTTTCCTAATTGCTGGATGTAAAGTTTTCTCAGTTCTTTAGAAACCATTATGGGGTTTGCGATCTGAAATAATCTGATCAGTTGCATGTCGTTGATATGCTGTAACTAGATTTTTTTGAACAAATGTTTCACCTGACACTTCACATCACGTTTAAATAGATATTATAAATAATACAAGGATTTGAATTGTAAGGGTTTTCTGAGACCTGTCACCTGCACGGTGCAGGTTGTGAGAATTGCATAAAAGGTAACGTTTCATGTGTGTTTTCAATCACACTGCAAAAAGGTGCCGTGGTTTTTCAATAGCTGGATGCCTAATTTTAGTTTTCTCTTGTCATATCTGTGTCATGGACATTTTTTCCCTCTTTAAGTCTAAAAACAAAGGACACTTTGTTCAATTTTAGGGCTTAATTCTAGTATTTGAAGTAAATCCATGCAGTTACAGTGCTGCTAATCACTCCTATGTTATCATTGGCTCAAGTCAAGACTGTGTTTACATATCTACATCTCTACCCTTATGCCTCCAGCATACCAGCATCTCAAGCACACATGCTGGCAGGCTATAAAATATTGTTTATTTGTTTAAATTAGAAGGCAAGCTGATTTTAATTTTATGTGCATATTTCATGTGATCTTTATCCCATTGTATTCAACTATTTTAAGTTTAAAGTACCACTATTTCTCACATTATACTGGTAAATGGACTGCTTTTCTACTCCACATGAGCACTCCCAAGTGCTTTATATAGCATGTGCTTTCTATCTAACATTCATACACAAACAGAGTCCAATGAACACATTGGAAGGAACTCAGGAACTCTTGCCCAAGGATACTTTGGCATGCAGACTGGAGCAGCCGGGAATCAAACAGCCAACCTTCTAATTAGCAGATAACCTGCTCTACCTCTTGAGCCACAGTCACTCCACTGGGGAAAGGCATTCAGAAAAGTTCAATTTAAAAGTCAGAATATAATAAAGTCCACAAATATTCCACAGTTCCCAGTTTGCTGTGTTGGAAAGCAGTCTGCTATTTGTGGTTCACACATTTTACAGAAGTCCTTCCTTTGGTGCATGCCCCTGCCCGAGGTGTTGATGATATAAGCACCAGAATAATTTAATTAAGACCTTCATGTTCACTTCATGACATATACAGAAATAACAGAGGCGCAATAGGAGTGCAGTAGACAGAATTAGGGTAGCCATGGTAGTGATGAGAGGAGTTATAGGGGACTGTGCTGACGGGGTGTTGGAGGCTGAGCTGCAGTTACAGCTGAGGGTGATATTACAACAGTGTAGGACGAGGTAAAGACACTGGAGACAAAGTATAAAAGTTTGGAGGATAAAGTGCACTTGGAGACAAGATTTTAAGTGAACAACCTGAGGCTAGCACACGTGAGGATCGACCCAAGCTCTTCATGGGGAAAGTGCATCAGAGATATTTGAGGCTGACAGCCAAATTCTTCTGGAGCGATAAAATAGAGTCTGGGAGCGGCCGGTAGAAGGTTTAAGCCGAGATGTTACTGTTGCCTTCACTCCTGGCAATCACTGAAAAATGCAGACGTGACCAGTCTGCATGTTGGTTTAAATATCAGGTCAACGCACAGGTTTGAACCTTCACTGAAATCGAACCAGCATGCTTGTTTAAGACTTAAACTACAGACGAAGTTATGGTTTCTGTAGGTAAGCAGCTAATAGCCGCATGTGCCTGGAGGTGAACTGTTAATATAAAAAAAATCGAATCTGGCCCCAATTTCTGAGGAAGGACACATTTTTCGGGATGTGAGACACATGTCCTTAGGCTGGGCCTCATGCACACTGTTTTCTGCATCATGACTCTATCACGTGTTGTACCAAGAGGAATCAGTCTCCCCTTTGAACTAGTCTGCCGCAGACACAGATGAACGTGTTATTATAGCAGCTCGTCTGAATTTGCTGGGAAAGAAGGCCTGTCCCTCTGACACACTTCCTGTCCTTTGAAGAGGCCAACGGAGAGATGGCTTTGCAGGCCCTATTTCCTAGCTTTCCCTTTGATGCCTGTGAGAGAGGAGGAGGAGGCAGGGGGTGGGGGGTTAAGCCATCGCATGAACGTGAACCCCCAAACCTCCAATCAGTCCCCATCATCAGGGGTGTAGTTATTTTTGCCTGACACACCATCAAATCAGAGAATAAATGGAGTAAATATTTGGCTTTATAAAGGCATTTGTCTTTATTATTGGCACGTTCATTTTATGATGAAAATTCTTCATAGAACAAAGCTAAATTCTCGAGACACCTGCCTGATTGATGTAGGTATTTACTGGCCTAGGGGAGCACCTACCTTGGTGACCAGCTCTGGCTCATTCCACTATAAAGCCAGGCCTTCTCCTTGGAAACAAACATAACGGGGGGCGTTCAGACAGCCAGATTCAGGGGCATCGAATGGTTTGTCTGTGTTTATGTCCTTGTAACAATGTTAGGGGCCTGATGCCTGGAGAGCCCACTAGAGGGGAATGCTGCCTGGTGGTGAAGAGGGGGATGTGAAGCATATAGAGGGAGAGAAGAGCAGCTGCTGGCCGCTTAAAGCTCAAACATGTGACTGTTGCCTTTATCTTGAGGAACAAAAAGGCATGGATGTTGTAAAGGGCAGAAGACAATTGAGACTGAAGTACAGTGTTGATTCCTGCAGCAGCGGTGACTCAGCCCATTGTGGTGGCCCAGCGTGTGATGTGTCAGGCAAAGGGTCTGCAGGGGGAAGGGGGGGGGACGACAGCCTGGCATGCGTTCGTCTTTCTGCATGTTGGAAATAGCAGAAATAACCTGGACTCAGCAAACTCCTGGACTCTTTGGTGTAGGTAAAACTGCAGGTAAAGCATACGAAGCTACGCACTGCGACACCTCCCATGTAGTTCGACAAGCATAGTGGGAGGTTTTCTTTAAGCGCATTTGGAGCACACCATGAAAATAAACTGGAGATTAAAACAAGCATAAAATCTGTGCATTTGAAATAATTAAAATCCACCATGTTAAGCACTTGCAGTATCTGTAGGTTATACATCTTATCCAGAACATTAGAAGACTTAAAGTAACACCTCTGGGCTTGTTTTGGTCCTCACTACTTTTGTCATAGCAACGTACGAATCACACAAAGTGGTGGGTAGCGAGACAATAAAATAAAAATAAAAAAATCCATGTTGCATACAGCTCATTCTAGTACTAAGACTGCTGATCCTGTACTTAACATTATTGGTTTGTAGTGTAAAGTAGGGGAATCCTTATCATCCCACTTAAAAATTCCTTTTTATCTTAACAGCAGCATATAAAACACCTCTAACAGGGCCTGAAGCCCGCTGACATTTCTTTTTAGTAAAATGTGTCTACATAAAGCGAGCGATGAAGAGAGCAAGTGGCGTGCAAAGCAACACGCACAAGCACACTTTTTTTTTTTGGGAGCACAGCTGAATGACTACTAATTCTCCTGTCAAAAACTCTCCAAATTTAGGCCAATATAATCAATACTTTCTGCTTCTGTACTTCTCTTTGCTATCTGTACTCGACACTGGCTGCTATTTTTTTTTTTTTTGAAGCGGTGGGGGTGTAGCCCCATCCAGAACGAGGACACAATTAGTGTATTCAGCCGAAAACAGTGGGGTTCCCCCTTTGATGTGGGGATCAAATGAAGGAGCTGTGTGTTTTTGTCCAAAATGACAGGCTTGCCAGGTTTACTAATGGGTAGCTAATAGAAAGAGAGGTTTATGATGCTCATTAATTACACAGTCTGTCATGTGTTGGAAAGCTAGAATAGAAGAGACAGGGAAAAGAGAAAGAGAGTCGGGTGCAACAGAGGAAGCAAAAGGAAGAAAGTGGGGGAAGTGGTGGTGGAAAGAAGGCTGGGTGTTTTCTGAAAGGGGGAAATTATAAATGAATGGAGTGAAAGAGCAAGGGCAAGGAGAGGATCTCCTAAGAGATCCATACAAAACCTGACTTGATGGAAAGCAAGAAGGAGATGAAGAAGAGAAAGAAAGGAACAGGAGGAGATAAAATAATCTGTTCCTAAAGATAAGAGCAGCCACCAAGACAGGAGCTTCAAAGAGCAGGAGACACTCTCATGGGAGCGTGCCATAAACCTTTTTCTCATCTTCAGAGGAAAATTCAGTCCCTGATCCAAACACGCCCAAGCTCTCAGCACCCACCACTCTGCAGGCATCCGAGGCCCGGCGACTCCTGGGGTGGCGTGCACACTTCCAAGCAACTCTGCCTTTGAACTCCTTGGACTCATGTTGAGTGGCGATGGTGATCTGCACATAAGGTGCAAATGTGAATAGTTAATGAAGTGAGAATAAAAAAATCAGAGCCTGTCACTTCCACCACGGGGAGGACTAGTGATCTCTGCTATCAGCTTCAACCAGCACAACTCCCATGAACCCTCTGGACACGCAGTTTGTCATCGCAAGCTGATCCAATAACAATGGCCTTGCCAAAATTAGCCTATCCTTAGTTACAAAGTGGACATGTGACTTATGGGATGTTGCTAGTGGTTGTCTCGGGGAGTGTAGGGTAAATGAGGCTGTCATTAACACTCAGTCCGGCCACTGACCTGTAAGAGACCAAGCAGCTCTCACCCACGTAGGGCTGAGCAGCAGTGGGGCCACTCAGCCAGACAAGGTTTATTTAGCTAAGCTGCAAGTTTCCCACATATCGAGGCTCGCAGTGCCATGGAATTCATTATCCTGGGCCATTAACAGGCCATTGGTGTTTTGAATAGTTTCAGCAGGCTTTGAAATTGCTCTCTCTGCTTGGGTTCAATCGCAGAGGCTGCGATCAAATTGCACCGACTGTTATATCATCTTCAAGGCATTCGGGTCAAGAAGTGAGAGTGAGGTCCACACAGGAAAACAATTGCAGGCTAATGGCCAAATATTTAGCAGCATTTTTTTCTTCGTGGTTTGGCGCTGTGAGGCTCTTTTTGCAGAAAGGCTTCCTGTCCACAGACTTGTGACCTTTCACCCACAGATCCTCTATCCATCCAGTGCAACTCAAAGTTGTAAATTCTGCAAATATGAGCTGAGTCGCTGTAATGCAAGTGTTGAAAACATGTAATCTGTCTTAGGTAAACAAAAATACAGACTTACTGAAAGAAGCATTAAAGATCGCCTGGTGCTGAACGCCCAGAAGACAGCGGAGATTATTGTGGACTTTAGGAAGCACACAGCCCCTCTACCATCCATCACCCTGACTGACACCCCCATCACCATGGTGGACTCATTCTGCTTCCTGGGAACCACCATCACCCAGGACCTCAAATGGGAGCCCACCATCACTTCAGTCATGAAGAAGGCCCAGCAGAGGATGTACCTCCTGGGGCAACTGAAGAAATTCAGCTTGCCAGCAAGGACCATGGTACAGTTCTATACTGCCATCATCGAGTCGGTCCTCACCTCCTCCATCACGGTGTGGTACGCTGGAACCACCACCAGGGACAATCAGAGACTACAGCGCATTGTGCGCTCTGCTGAGAAGGTGATTGGCTGCAACCTTCCATCGCTCCAGGACCTCTACACTTCCAGGACACTGGGGCGTGCGGGTCGAATTATTACTGACCTCTCTCACCCTGGACACAGACTTTTTGAGCCCCTCCCCTCAGGCAGGAAGCTACGGTCCATTCGGACCAGAACCTCCCGCCATAAGAACAGTTTCTTCCCCTCTGCCATTGGACTCATGAACAATAACCCCAAGGCTGTGACCACCATCCTCCATTAAACACCTGACGCTCTACCACTGCCTAAGCACTAATCACTGCACTGCACTGTCTACTGTTTACTTATGTTTATTATGTACACATTATTGGAGTTATATTTTTAAACTATTTTCTTCTGTATATTTATGTCTAAAATTGTTTAGTATTTTGTTTTTTGCACGACAGCACCAAGTACTGAAGAAATTTCCTAATGTAGTAGAACTGTTCACTCAATATGGCAATAAATTCTTCTCATTCTGATTCTGATATCAAACTTGCACATTACTATTGTGATGTGAAACACTGAACACAGGTCCTTTGAGCAAATAAAAAGTACCTCATGAAGCTGTAAAAACCATCAAAGTCAATCATTCCACCATGTTGTCCTTCACCACTGCATCACAGTTTTATTTTGGTTTTTTGCGCTTTCTATTTTTAAATCGTTCAAAAATCATTAGAATTGGTGCAATTAATGGATGCCTGTCTTTTCCTAACCATATGCAGTCACACATCATATCTGTCTCCAGCTACTGAGTTGTAATCTGGATTGTTTGTTTGTAAACTACACTCAAGCAGCTATACACTGTTTACCAAAGTGCTCCACATAGTCTTCTGCAAGACACTTAGCTTGACTGATCAGAACAACAACAGCCACTTTTGCATTGCAAAGCAAATGTTACACATGTACGATTATACCCAAGTTCAGTAAATCAGCTGCTCTTTTGTGTTGTACTGTATTACAGTTTTTATTATATTGTATTTATGTGTATTATGCACGCACCTTTAGGACTCCTACTAACATATCGAATGTGTTTCGGTCGAGTTTTACTTCCTGCTCTTTTCTCTCTAGTGCGATTGTCCACTCCGGCCTCATCTTCCACCTCTGTCTCATCTCCAGTCACCCCTGTGGAAGAATATATGTTGTGTTTTACCCTTAGCAATGTGGTATAGTGTGTTATTAACTAGAATATTTATATGCATTTCATTCAACCTCTGAAGTGATTATGGTGTTTCTCGTGCTATTCATTTATAAAGTTCTGCTGGCAGTGCTTCTAAACTACTACTTCTTATTTAAGTATAGTTAAATGCACATGATTCATTGAACACTTGGAAAATCCCCATGTACGCACTAAGCTTAAAATGATTTCTGTATCTGTTTTTAATTATTCCTCATGTATTGTAACATTCTGATGTTTCTGCCTGATGATTTTCTTTTTAATGTTCAAAGTCTCTCTTGTAAAGGAGAGTTTAATTTTAATAAAAACGACTTTATGAATGATTTAAAAGAGCTCTATAATGCTTTTACTTATTCTTTGTTTACCGTTATTCTGCCATACAAAAAATGCTTGTGAGCCAAAAATTCAGACTTCCTGCTGCTAAAGAAACAGGCTGTTTGTTTGTTTGTTTGTTTGCACTGTATGATGTCAATGCAGGTATCTGCAATACGGTCATCTCAGTGTTTAAAGCTGGTGTTTAAAACCTTTGTTTTTCAGTCATCAGACAATCAGAGGAAAGCTGGGTTGAAGTAAAAGGAAGCAGAGCTAAAGCAGCTTGGTTTGGATACTGGATGAACTGAGGGTCTGTACTAATAATTAGTATTAGATAAATTAATAAAGACTTTTCTAATATGTTTCTGACAAACCTTGATGGTACCATCTTAATTAACAATGAATAAAGTGGTCTGAGGGGTTGGTAAGACCGAAATGTCTTACATAAATACAAGTCTAATGAACATTTAACTACTGCAGTTACATGCACCGAATGATTAATTTATTTAATAGGCTGGAAAATAATGCAATAAAATTAAATGGGGCACTTGCTCAAAGAACCATCCAAAAGAGCATTTTTCAGCACAGTGTCTTGTCAGTGTTCTTTTAATGTGTTTACTTAAAAACATCTCATAAAGCACACCATTTAACCAGACAAAAGCTGCAGAGAGCTGTCAGCAGAAATAGGCATGCCTCAAGCAGCATTGTAAGCAAGTACTTAAAATAATTTTTCCACAGCAATAAAACATTTCTCAATTGGCTCACAGCCAAGCCCACAGAAATCTGCCTGTAGATGCTTGGCAAGAAAGCAACAAACAATAAAAGCAACAATTCCTTACTGGGTGTTTTATACTTCCATAAAATGTTTCAACCACTGTACAATACAGTGAACAAATAAATAATAAAGCACACTAATTCTTTATTTCATTCTATTTCAGTCACAAGACTGAAACCAAACTATATTGTAAGTTTTAGCCTCCAAACTTGAACACTGCATGGTCACATTAAGGAGACAGAACAAAGTTAGATGTCAAGTTTTCAAGTGTAAACATTCATGGTTTTGATACTGTCACTGCTCCAAAAACTCTCCAAATGAGGCTCCTTGTAGTTATATTATCATACAATGGGCTTGATGGGTTTCTCTTCTTCTGTGCTTTTATTATTTTTGCCTGAGACAAAGTCTAATATTGCCTGTGGTTCTCATTGTCATTCATATGGCTATAAAGGCTATTCATGCAATTTTTCAGCTGATTTAATGTCTGGATTGGTTGTTCTCCTATGTTTGCATGTTAGCATTCTAACATTGGTGAGATTGGACATCTCACCAATCTCACTAACACTAAACTCTCCCATGTAGAATGTTTAACAGCTGTAGAGCTTAATCTGGAGTCACACACAGCACTAATGACACTGTATCCAGGAGAATACCTTCACATCACTCAGGAAAAATAAAATTCTGAGGGCAGCTTATATTGTAACCACAATGTCCTTGAGTTTTGCTTGAGCCAGAGCTTTCAACCCAAGGAGAAAGAACCAAAGTTAGTTAGCTCTTGTGCCATATTCTAATATCAAGACATGCCATTGTACCAACAACTCTCTATAAGAGCTGATAAAATGCTATTCAACCAAATTAACCCTTCATAACTCACCCCACAGATGTCTCTTAGGATTTGCATGACTCCTTATTTCTTTGTAGTAAGCAATAATTTTCTATACACAATTGGTAAAGCTATTGGCAAAAATTGTACAGTTATGACTAAGGTCAGCATTTAATCTTCAAAAAAACAAGACACCCATCAAAGCTGTTGCGTGCAGCCAGTGCCAGTAAGTGACCATCCACAAGCTCATTTAATCATGTGAGTAGGTTAAAGCTTTAGAGCTGAAGAGCAAAGTCAAATTCAAAAGTGCAGAAATTAGATACTTTTTACATTTTCAAATGTTAATGGAGAAAAAAATCTAACACTCTTTGAGCCATTAAAGAGTCTAAATATTTTTGCAATTTAAGCTAAGAAACAAAAATGGTCACACAGGCAATGAAAAAAGAATGTGGTACATGCATACAACTCATAGTGCATTGTAAAAGATGTGAAGTACTGCTTAAGTACACTGGTACTTGTGCGGCTGTGAAAGGGTTCTGGATTGATGCGAGGGGGCAGTCACTCAATGATGCATTACGTGAGATGCTTCCCAAACAGTGAGTGAAATGACCCTTGAAACCAGGTCATTCCATGATGCCCCAGTGTCCAGCAAGGCCCCACCCTCTCCAATGAGAGGGGGCATTTGGGGCTTCACAATGACACAATTCTTCTCTGTAATGAAGTCTTGTTCCCAGAGAGAGAAAGGCTGCTCATTGGATGTCTGGCAGTCCAACAACTGACTCCAAAGTTGGGGGTGGGGCTGAAGGTAAATGGAGAGGGGTTAAAGGGTCCAAAGAGGCTTGTCATGTCATTCTTCTGGCAGCTGTCCCATTTAGTTGGCTACAAGGCGATAATTCAGAGATGAGCTGGAGTTATTACATTGGTTATTGATTTAAAATCACTTTAGTGATGCTTTTCAATTGGCTTCAACATTCATCCAAGTTTTTGTGAATTTGAGAGAGAAAGAGACAGAGAGTATTTGACCCTACCCCCAGTCTAAACCTAAGTGAAGAACCTGCCCTGTGATTCTATGATTACATACTGAGTTTTATTGCATCTGAGTTCACAATACAGTTGTTTCCATGTGGTCCTGTTCTCAAGCCATTGTGGCTTATGTAATCTATTTTCACATACATTCTCTGTTATGTGTTGATGCAACAAGGAACAGAGAAAGACTGAGAG
>VOQJ01025289.1:3859-15461 GCA_015052665.1 Apistogramma diplotaenia | reverse complement strand
TTAGCAATCATCAGGCAACATCTGAATGCAGTTGGTTGCACTCAGAGAAAAGTGAATACTGTTGCACGCCACACTTTTCAGTTTTTTTATTTGTAAAACATGTTTTGAATCAGGTATAATTTTCTTTCCACTTCACAACTGTATACCACGTTGTGTTGGTCTTTCACATTAAATTCCAGTGAAACATGTTTATGTTTGTGGTTGTAATGTGACAAAATATGGAAAAGTTCAAGGGGTATGAATACATTTGCAAGCCACTGTAGAGCAGTATTTTGGCCATCAAGGGAAATATTTATCTTTCCGTGACACTGCATATGGGCAAAAGTATTAGGTTTCTTAACCTGTGAATTCAATGTATAAGATCAAATGCCTACTCATTCAATGTGCATGGGTAGGCAGCATTTATGACATAAGGACTGCTCTAAATGGCTCGCAGCATTTGAGTGTGGTATTCTAATAAGACGCCACCTTTGCAACAAATTAGCTTGTGAAATTAGTTTCTTCTTGATATTCCCTCTGTAACTGTAAGTGGTATCATTGCAAAGTGGAAGCATTAGCAGTAAGTCAGCCATCGAGTGGCAGACTGTATAAAGTTACAGAGCAGAGTTGCCAAGTGCCGAGGCACACGGTGTGTAAAAGTCACCAGCGCTGTCCTGATTCAATAACGAGAGTTTCAAACCTCTGGTATTAACATCAGCAAACTTTTGTCTATAAGGTGCATTTGTATGTGGGGTGTTCTTTGTGGTTTTGAAAGTTGTCCTTGGACCTCAAAATCAGCAGATTATGAAGATATTTTTCAGCCATTTGGTTTGACCTTTCAAGCTGACACGAATAGTCTAATTTAGAAAAGATCAGACTGTGTCCCGTCTTTGTAAAATGTGTCAGATGTGTGCAACAGTCTGCCATGCAGCCCATAGTGCCAAGCACCCCAATGATATTTAGAACATGTGCAACTATTTTTCCCCATCCTCTGATAAAAATATGAACGAAGCACAGAAGCACAACAATGCAAAGTTCCAGTGTGAGGAACAGTGTATGTGATTAAGAACAGAAACAGAGCAATATTGTGCAGAAACTATTTATATACAAGGGCAATATTTTAAGTTAGAACATTACAATATCCCCACATAGATTCAGAAATGTGATGTCAAAGGTAAGTAATAACAAAGATAGCTTGGTATGAAATACTGATGCCAACAATTCCATTTTTCAAGGTTTTTTATTTTTTACTATTTGTGCATGAACGGAGGTCTAGACACATTGGAATTTTTTGCACAAGGCTCTTTCTTAGTCAACCAAGTATAAAAAAAAGCAGTAAATATAAAATATAGAACAAGAATATATAGTTCTTAATTGGTCACTCTAACTTGCCCATAGGTGTGAATGTGAGGGTGAATCGTTGTCTGTCTCTCTGTGTTGACCCTGCGACAGGCTGGTGACCTGTACAAGAAGCACCCTGTCTCTCACCCTGTGTCAGCTGGGATAGGCTGCCACAGGAATAAAACACTGGAATAAACCAAACATCAACCATCAGAGAGCATCTGAGTGAATTATACAGCATGTTTAACTTCCACTCAGTGGCGAAAGCCAGCGGGGGTTTGAAAAGGATATCAGGCGTTCTCTGCCGGTAGAGAAGCAGCAAGGGACATCGCACGTTATACACTTGAGCACTATCTGGATAAAACGAGCAGATATTTGAGGTTTACATGGTTACATTCTCGCCTGAAAACATCTTAAAAGTTTATTTGCATATGGATGAGCTTCTTCGGGCACTCATGGTGTTAGCAGTGAGATAGTGGTCTAGTTGTCTCGATAGCACCCCCTGCCGTTGAGGGGGGAAATGGTTAATTCCATCTACGGTATCGCGTGACTTTTGGTACGTCACGTGACTTTTGGCATAAGCTAAATGTTTCGTAGTCACAGAGAACCTGTCACAGAGAACCTGTCACAGAGACCCTGTTTCGTACTCGCGGAAAAGCGGTTTTGTATTCGAGGAGAGATCATTTTATGTTTGAGAACAGTTTGTAAAATATGTTTTGTGTGTGCAATGTCAGATGCTAGTTTGTGAAACAGGTTTGATTTGTGTGTAACCTTTTGGCAGGAATTTAACTCCATACATGGACGGATTAAAAGTCTGTTTTATAAACTTTTAATGAGGAGAGGAAATGCACTCAGCACATTTGTTAAATCACAAGGTTGCAGATAAAGGTTCACAGTGTCCACCTCTCTTGTTGGCTTTATATTCAGCATTTTCAAATGCTTTACGTAGTAGGTCACATGCAGGTCAACATATGATTGTGGAAGAAATGCAAATGTCCTTGAAAAATTGTTTGGAATTTTGTTGAAAACTTTTTTTGTTGGAACAAATCATTCCAAATGATACCGTATGGGAGGACTGTCTTCTGACATGGATAAGTTTTGGATAAATTTTCAAGCCCATTTGGTGTCTGTCTTCCTAAACACCCAAGTTATGAATATAGAATATATAGATGTATTATTGAAGAGTGTTAAAAGTGCAACAGAATAAGTAGACCTGAAAATACTCGACTTACCAGAAGAATTATTTATCATTACCGGCCCTTTGTCTTTTCATAATGTTATTTGCCAAGATATCTGTTTGCCTTTTATTGGTTTAAAAGGGAAATTCTAACCTTGGACCTTCTGTATTAATGCATTTATATATCACTAGTCTGCAGTGCTGAGAGCATGCCAGGAATGACGTAAAGATGAAGCTTTTCAATTTATGCTTTTGATAGCGTATCCTTGAACCTACATTCTGCATAGTTACTTTAAACAGCCTCCAAAGAATTACTGTGACATCATTCACCTCAGCTGTCCATTGTGTCTGATTTAAATAGTCCAACTAATATAGTGATTAACACTTTATACCTATGGATAATGTGTTACATAATAATAAAACCAGCTACTATAAATTGTTACTTCTGGAGCAAAGTGAACATTTTCTTTGTCAGAGTTTCTCACTCTCGCTTCCTTTGTGAGGTGGCACATGGTTCATGTCAGTTTTATGACTGATTTGTTGCAGTCACTTTAAAGTAGGACAGCAGAACAGAAAATGAAAAGCTTGGTGCTTAAAAGCACCAAGTAACCAACCCAGTCACCTTTAATGGTGGTTTTTAATGATGGTGAAGATGTGTTAGTCAGCTACAACATGAATCACCCCTTGTTGCACCAAAACAACTCTGACCAGTTGGACCATAGACCTGGGACCTCTGGGAGCACCCTGCAGTGTCTGGCACTGGAATTCCGGCAGTGAACCTTGGGGCCTACGGGTCAGAGATGCTTGATCAGATTGGGATCTGGGGAATGTGGTCTTTGTCTTGCACCTTGCAGGGATGGGCTGGTGGCCTGGTCTGTGACAATATTTAGTTGGGTTGTACATGTCATTTTATCAGCAGATCGCTACATTGTATTCAGTATAACTGCCTTTGTGTGTTAGTGATTATGAATATATATTTACTGTAAACAGTGATGGTTTACTTTAACTGTTTGCAAACTTTATCACCCTAAAAAAGCAGGATGTCATTCCCATGTTCCAACTTTTATTGTGGTGATGTGGTTCATGTAAAATATTATTAAAGTATGTGTTCTGAGTATTTTCTGGACTACACGGCTGGCAGCAATGTCCACTTAATGCACTATTTCACAGCTCTCTCATTTCTTATTTATTTTGCTATGAAAGTCGATGCATTTCTTTTCTTGGTTTAATTTCATCATGGTGTGGGGTGTTGACGTGTCCGTTTCGAGCTAGGGCCTTTCCACAGGCACGATCCTCCCAGCAGGGTGGAGCTTTGGTCCTCTTCAGCAGTTCATACAGTACCTGTTTCCCATCAAGTTCTAATACATAAGGACCAGTGGTGCCACCCAGTCGGCACCAGACTGTCTACTTACCACAGTGGTAATCAGGCCTACTTGTACTTCCTCTCAGTAACTCAAGTTTTCCATGATTACCCATTGTTTTCTCTCGTTCCAGGCCATCTTGTCTCACCTGCTGAAGAGTCACCAACATGGATTACTCACCACCCTCCAGCCTGCCTGCCTGCCCTCCAACTCTTGGAACATCCAGACTCTCGCACCCAGCTCCTCCTGTCCCAATAAATACCTCCCAGACTTAAAAGGTAAGTTTGAGACAATTCAGTTCACACCAAGAACTTTGCTTATAGATACAGTGAAGCAGGCCATAACCTCCCTCTCTCTCTTCCTCAGTGGCTCCGTGGACTCATCATCCACTGTCTCTCCGACACACCCCAGCACCTGTTTGCTTCTTCCAGCACTTAATAAAATCTTTAACTACAGAGCTGTTTTGAGGTCCTGCATTTGGGTCTTCTTAGTTGTCGGCTCACGAGTCATGACAAATATGTGCTATCATGCTTCACAATTCTCCTAAACTTCTGCCTCTGTTTACAATCAGAATATGGATATGCAGTATACATCCAAGAGCAAATACTGGCAACTGGTTTTAAAGGTTTGATTCCACCTCCCAATATTCCAGAGGAGCTACTCAACACATCAGTGCTTGCCTGGATCACCATCCGGACAAAGAGGCAACACGAGCAGAAGCAGGACAGGAACCAGAAGTGGGATAAGTGAGCCGACATTCATGCTAGGTTAAGAAGTATCCAAATAAGCCATCTCTACCCAGCCTGCTTGTCATGAACGCCAAGTCCCAAATCAACAGTAAAAAAAGATAAACAGTTTGCTCCACTTTTCACAAAAAGCTAGGGTGAGACACTAGAGACAGTGTGAGATGATTATCCACTGTGGCGATCCCTGAAGGGAGCAGCTGAAAGAAGAACAAGAAGAGGCTCCGCTTCTTGAGGAGTCTGAAGAAAGCACAACAATCAGAACAGCTGCTGGTCAGTTTCTGTCATCAGATACTGCATCACAGTGTGGGTTTCTAGTTGCACCTTTGAGAACAGGAGGGATGACTGTCATCAACGCTCAATGACAGCTATCATGAGAGATCCAGCTTACTCTGGACACAGGTTCTTTGTGGTAGCTCCAGTTTAAGGACTCACAGTAGTGGATGAGGCTTTGTAGGCTCTGATAGGCTCAGTTGTCTGTGTTGGACTCCTGTTACAGCCACACCCTAATTCATTTATTCAGGTGGATGAATTATTTGACCTTACTTGGAGCTGTTATGAAGGTAAGAACTGGTCCATAGGGTTTATTTTTTAACCAGGCTGAATGTGCCTTTAAAGTTGGCAATTCTAGAGTCTATGCCAGCCAGCCTCACGTGTCACCAATGGGAACTGCAGTTTGTGCCAGTTCTGTGCTCATTTTTCAGCTGCAGAGTTTGCCTCTTGGGCTTTACTTACAAAAATGTAATATCTCCTTGAGCTAATGTTGCTGCATCAATCTGAGCGACACAAAAGAAACAAAGATAAGATGGTTCAACAGGCTGACAGAAAAGAGCACACCTGCATGCATTAAAATCAATATGCTCTTATTTTGTGGAGCGTGTGTACAACAGCCAATTGAACCAAAACAGAATTCCTCACAACAGCTGGTTGCAGCCATTCATCACTCACAGCTCTGAGGCTTTCATCTGAGGCCTCTTTGTAAAATCTGGCACTAGTATTGACCTTGTGAGTCGAAGTGTTGCTGCAGCAGCGTTCAGACTTTTCTACACCAGGTGTGAAAACTGGGTGTCACCAGTTATGAGGATCGTGTTCAGTGTGCTTTTTTTAGATGCCTGACGACTCGATGACGCACACCAAGAGGACCCACCACCCCCGTCCCCAACTCCTCAGCTCACCGTGCGAGCATCACAGAACCAAAATAGACATACACAGATCTCTGCAGCTGCTATTTATAGCAGCGATTTACAGAAGATGTTCTCATTTTTTCTGTACAGCGTTAGAGAAAAACAAACAAACAAACAGAAACAACAAGTGGCCTACCTGTGCTTGTAAAGGCTTTGCTTTTATGTGAAGGCATTTTTCACCTCCTTTTCCTAGTGAAAATGTTTGTGAGATATGATTTAGATCTGGAGAGGACATGACAAAGACTGACAATGTTTTGTGTTGCACAGCACATTTGGGGCTAGTCTGAGAGCACCTGGAGAAAGAGAAGATACTGATGCCATATTTTCTTGTATTATCTCAGGTAAACCAGCCTACATTCAAACTATTTGTACTGGCAGTGTGGCACCATGGTCAGAAAAAATCCAATTAAATAACCATAAAATTATGAAATCAGGAAGCCAGAGCCAGACTGTTGCTCAAGTACTGGAGAGGCAGAGACCATCTGTGGCTCAGGAACCTGGCGGGAACATAGGTTAGCTTCAGGAACAGAGCAGTGTTCACAGTGACAGGAGCAGATGGGGCCAATGTCTTAAGTGTCTGAGGTGGTCGGCTGAGCACATAGATTTACAACATGGTGTCGCTTTTATGTTATTATAATAATGCTTTTTTGTTAGCTACTGTATGAGCTTATAGCATTTATGTATAAACTTCAGTCCAGCAGAGTAAATTAATCTAGTTGTCAATATGTTGATATGGTTAGTCGTTTTAAATTGATTATCTTACAAAGATATCCACACTTCTAACATCAGTGTGTGAGTGCAGTCAAAAGTTTGGATACACGCATCATAACCATGAATGTCATGATAATTTTGGGCTTTTAATGATTTCTTTGAACAGCTTTTTTCCAGGGTGGAATGAGTGTACAACATACAACTTCAATTACTTTAAACAACAAAAATTGGGTACATAAGTTTGAAATTATTTAGTGTTTTCTTCAATCCACACACGGTCAAAAGCATCAAACAGGCTCAAATATATACACAAATATACTCATTTAGTGGTTATACAAGAGCTTTTAACTTGACAAGGCCAAGGCCTATCAACTTCTTCTTAGTGAGCATGACTGACTATAGCTGGTAGTTTCTCTTTGCCAAATGAAAAGGATTTTTGAGAACACTTGGGACAATAAGAAAATACAAGAAACCCAGTGAAGATGTAAGGGAAATTAATACAAACTGGGAAAGTCTCCTGGATCTATTTCTGAACAACTGCAGATTCAAGACAGTCAGTTCAAACAATTGTACTAAACTTCAAGTTATCTGGATGTGCCACCATTTTGCCAAGGTCTGGAAAAAGAAACTTTTATCCTTAAATGAGAGGAAAGTGTTCAGCATGTTCAGGAGCACCAGCATCACCTTCAGCAGTGAAGCAAGCGAGTAGCCCCTCCTCCAAAACAGACACCTTCCAGCTTGCTTAAAATTTGCAGCTGCCTACATGGACAAGCCACATGCCTTCTGGAGAAAAGCTTTATGGTCAGATAAGATAAAGAATGTGTCACAAACAGCTCGGCAGCTGCCTATAAAGTGGACCCAAAATGCAGACACAGCGCAGATTTGGAGCAATTTATCAGCAATCAAGGGTCACTGAAAAAAACACAATTTACGACACAAGAAAAACTAATGCTATAATTGTGCTTAACTTTAAAGAGCAAACAACAAACACCTGGTTGCCTGGATAAGACGTGGGAAGACTAAACCTACGATTTCTTTAACCCTGAGGGTTTCTAAATGAAACTAGAGATCTACGCAAACAATTCCTACTCACAGCATCTATGCAGCACACCCTCAAAAACACGGCAAGAGAAGCAATGAGGGGAAGAAACCAAACACATCTTTAATTGTAATCAGAAAATGATGAACATAAAGTGAACCTGAGCACTGCTTCAAACTTGGTTGAGAAGCAGGGCTCTCAGGAGAGATGTCTACGGGAAAGGAGAGGTTCATTAGAATCAATAACGCTAATAGAGAGCTGAAGCTGTTCCGGGGGAATGCATTAACTAGGGTGCCTACTTGACAGCAGAGACAAATCCATCTGAAAGAGGAAGGTTTGGAAGCTTCCTCCCAGAAGTACAGGAAACTTCCGGGAGGTCAGGCAGGCAGGTGACTTGGAATCTGTGATGTAACTGGTTTCCTGGAGGGCAGTGATGAGAAGTGAATTGAATGAATACCCACTCAGACTACCCGATGAGATGCAGGTGCACGGAGAAAGGAGTCTGGCCCCTGCAACCCCACCCCAAGAAAGAACACAACACACCAGCACAGACCATGACAGAATGAACTGTTTTGCTGCCAGTGGTACTTGTACATAGTCCACAATGGGTAGAATATTGAAGCAGAAGGACTACCACCAAATTCTTCAACTTCCCCTCTAGATGCTGTTGTTGACTACTAAAAGACTCTGGTCGAGGTGCAACTTGACAATTAACCAAATACTAGCAAATAGTAGTGGGGATGTAGAGGTATGTATATATGTATATATTTTAGCCTGTATACCTTTGAAACTGTGTGGTTTAGAGAAAATACAAAATAATTTAAAACTTGTGTACCCAGTTTTTGTTTTTAAAGTTCAATCATCTCACTTTAGAACAGGAGCTGTTCAAATAAGTCATTAAGTCCGAAATCAGCATGACTTTCATGCCCCATGATGAGTGCATGTAAATGTCTGACCCTTCTAGGTACATGAATTTTTGATTCATGTCTAAAAGGAAACAAAGTATTGTTTCAAAGGCCTAGGCCAGGGGTCGGCAACCGCCCCCCTCCAGAGCCGCGTGTGGCTCTTTCATGCTTCTGCTGCGGCTGAGCAGTTCCAAATATTGTCAGATTTCAAAAGCTTCTTATTATTTCATCTGATTCAGAAACTTTGTGCTATTTACTTGTCTTCTATCCAGCTGTCAATCAAGTGGCTAGAGCCAATCAGTTGGTTAAACTGTCCCTGGGTGTAGAGATTGAGTTGCCTTATTGCTATGCAAATCCTGCTAAATTAGCATCTATTCCCATCAGGACTGTCCAGCTGGAACCTAAGAACACCACTTTATATTCCACTGATGACTTTGCAGTATATTTCTTTGCTTTCTTTAAGTCATTGTTATTGTTCATCCTCGATCACCATTATAACACTGACAATGATCTGTTTTCTGTTACACAACTTAATGTTTCAGTACATTTTCACTTTTCATCTGTTGCAATGTTGATTTCAGTCCCCATTTAAAGTACTTTCTTATGACCTCATAAGCTGAATATATTTTTAACAGGCTCGGCTGAATATGTTTAGGCCATTGTGCCTTTGTTAGCATGTTATTACGCAGCTGTTTAGCGTGTAAACAAAACGCAACACAAAACAACAAAACATCCAAAAAATAACTTTGCTTCTATGAGTAGGGTAGTGACACCTTCAATTCCAACCTATAACAGTTTTAAGACTAACATTTCTATCTAAATTTCCACAGCTAATTACTGTACTAGCAAAAGTGTTATCCCCATCAGCTTTGCTGTACTTTGTCTTGAACGATAATTAGCAAACATTAGAATGATAACATGCTAAACTCAGTCTGTGAACACTGTAAATATTGCAAGTTAGTCCCGAACCTATCAGTTTATTTTCAGGAGTCATCATCAGCTATCTGAACTTTCAAGCCAGATAAAATTCATCCATCCATCCATCCAAGCAGGGAAGCCCAGACCTCCCTCTCCCCAGCCACCTCCACTAGCTCCTCCGGAGGGACTCCAAGGCGTTCCCAGGCCAGCCGAGAAATATAATCTCTCCAGCGCGTCCTGGGGCCGCCTCCCGGTGGGACATGCCTGGAACACCTCCCCCAAAGGGCGCCCAGGAGGCATCCTGATCAGATGCCCGAACCGCCTCAACTGGCTCTTTTCGATGTGGAGGAGCAGTGGCTCTACTCAGAGTCCCTCCCGAGTATGGAGTGTCCGGCCCACTGTTGTCGGCCGTTCAGTCCCTGTACAAATGCAGCGAGAGCTTGGTCCGCATTGCCGGCATTAAGTTGGACTCGTTTCCTGTGAGTGTTGGACTCCGCCAGGGCTGCCCTTTGTCACCGATTCTGTTCATAACTTTTATGGACGGAATTTCTAGGCGTAGCCATGTGGCGGAAGGCTTCCACTTTGGTGGCCTCAGGACCTCGTCTCTGCTTTTTGCGGATGATTTGGTCTTGTTGGCTTCATCAGGTGGTGGCCTCCAGCTCGCAGTGGAACAGTTCGGAGCTGAGTGTGAAGCGGCTGGGATGAGAATCAGCGCCTCTAAATCTGAGGCCATGGTCCTCAGCCGGAAAAGTGTGGAGTGCCCAAGAAAAAGATCGCGAAAACAAGCGGCCAGATAAAATTATAAAATAAACAACTTCAAATCAAGCAATTTGACTGGCTGTTAGTTGTAGCAAAAATAATGGAAATTGTTATGTGTTATGAAAGGGAATTCTTTTGATTTGTCCTTGGCTAATGATGAGAGATAATGCATGGTGTGTGTAAATGATTCTTTCTTTCTTAAATATTTATCATCAGCTGTTTAGAAGAAAAAGTCAAGCTATGATCACAACCTTGGCATCTGTGTCTGTTCCACACAAACTTCAATCTTAGCCATAACATAAAAACAATGTTCAAATTCACACCGTAGATGCTTGTACTAAAATCTCAAACATGTTTGTTATCTTTACATGAAGGTTAAAGTCAAAGGTTATATTTTCTGAAAATCCCGTTAACATGCTGTAGTGCCTTGAGATTGATGTGACCTAGAATATTCAAATTCACACCATAGATGCCCACTGGTCACGCTAGACACATCAGACTTCACACACTTGCTCACTTTAACCTCTCCTCGTTCCCATTAGGAATCCAGAGCAGCTGAGCATCGTCTATTTTACTGGTAACATCTTCGTTTTTCTCCTGTAGTATCTAATGAGTACTTTGGAAAAGCAATGGAAATACAATTTATCACTCGGCATAATTCAGCATTAATAGGTTCTTAAAATAGACGATGCTGATTCTATCTAATTAGATAGCTCGCTGTTTGCAGTGTTACTTTAGCTAACAGCATTTTACTGCAAACTTTTGAATGGTACTGTATTTCTTTACAAGTACAATGCTTTTAAAATACTATAGGAACATGTTAATTTAAACATCTTGTAAAACATCTTTATCTTAAAAAAATTAAAGCTGAGCTGATTGTAATTTATTCCTCGATCCTGGACAGTGTACAAGTTAAGTGAGCGTGAGGCCAGCAACCCTATTTAGACCTTGTGTTTGAGAGCATGTTAGTAACTCTCACCCCCGACTCTACACCTCCACGAAGAAAACCATGAGAATCCACAGAGATATCACCACTGAGTGTTTTGTCTCATTCAGCGGGATTTAATTACAAGCTCGAAGGAAAAGAAGACCTACATCAGGTGCATGTGCGTAATCAGTCTGGTTCAACAAGTACTGTATGCTCTCTCAAAAAGGAAATTATTATAAAAACTCAAAATATACACATTTCAGCTAACTCATTCTTAAAGGCAGCCTATTCTGCTTATTTGTAGCTTCATATTTTTACTTGTATTCTACTAGAGTTGCTTTACACGATGTTATTCAAAATAATCCTTACTAATCTTATATTGGGCCTTACTGCAAACCCTCAGCTCATCCTCTCCCTGAAATAAGCTGGGTTAACTCCTTAAGCAGTGTGAGAGTATGGACTGGTACTTCTATAACGATTTTCTACTCTAATTGAGCACCCAAAGCACTTTCTAGTACACACACACACACACACACACACACACACCCCCAAGGTGT
>VOQJ01025288.1:10743-38828 GCA_015052665.1 Apistogramma diplotaenia | reverse complement strand
TTCATATAGTAAAAGTGTTTGAACATTTTAATAGCGACGTGCAGAGGGACAGCAATACAGTCTCACTGCATAGCATGCAGCACAGTTAGCATAGTCACTGGCAACGACTATGCCGACCCTC
This sequence comes from Apistogramma diplotaenia, assembly GCA_015052665.1. Lineage (NCBI taxonomy): Eukaryota > Metazoa > Chordata > Actinopteri > Cichliformes > Cichlidae > Apistogramma > Apistogramma diplotaenia. The sequence goes on along the minus strand of VOQJ01025288.1, from coordinate 38,707 downwards.
ATCACGGATTGGCCAATTGGGCATTGCGCAAACAGTGGTGAGGCTCGCCGGGCCTCACCGCTGTCTCTTCTTAGTATTTGAATAGTAAATGCGAAAATTCAGCGATTTTGAAAGAAACTAAGCTAAAAACGGTGAACTTAAATGGAAAAGAACTTTAAAATACAAGTCACTGAATAAATATAACCATTTAATTAATTTTTTAAATTTTATATTTCCGTGATGACAGGTGAGGCCGTGCCTCACCTGCCTCCCCTGACTGCACGTCACTGACTAATATGCATAAAACATTTGAGATGTTTCACTAAATTATGTGTCAGATTAAAGTACAAATAAATTGATATTTGGTATACTTTCACTTATAGGATGTATTTGTTTTCAAGGAAATACTCTGCATTTGATGTTGAACAGGACCGTCTTTTCCATTATCCATTAATATCAAAAGTGTTGGTAATTGTAATAACCATTTTGTAACAGTAAAATCCAGTGGTTCCCTTCAAAGCTGTGTATCTTTTTTCATTAATCATGAACACCTCACACAATTTTACAGCCTAGCTCACAAGATAAGAATGCTGCACAAACAATCATAAAAACTATATAGAAAACAAAGTTTTGCCAATAATTTCCAGCTTTTAGTTGTTTGACTGTGTCTGACCTGAAAGGTAAATAATCAATATAGTAATATTATCAAAAATATAATTTATTTGATCATTCTGTTTTATAGACTAATACTTTCTGAAATAAAGTACCTGCACTTTTACAAAATGAGCGGCTTTATCACAAACAGATTGACATCAATCTCAACTTTTGACATTAAATTGATCTTTTGAAATGTGTCCTCTTTGTTATCATTGTACCTTTTAGAGGGTGAAATTAACGTGAAACTATTGAATTGTTTGGCATCACACCTACTGTAATTAGACCATGCTTTATTGCGAAGTCAAGAATACATCCAACACCTGAGCAGTATCATAACATTCTGTAACATAGGAGGCGCCTTGTGTCATATCAGGACACAGCTCCGTCTCATACTGTACTGATAATGGTAATCGAATCTTAGTTTTTTTTTTATAAAGCTTGATGATCTGTGACCCACTTGTGCTGAACTACACCCTAATCTCAGTGTCTGTTCTCACATAAATTTTTGGATGTTGGTTCAGATTGTGTACTTTAGAGGTCGCTCCCAGCAGTGTCCTGACTGGCACGCACAGGTAGTCTGTTCTTTCAGTGAGTGCAAAGCTATATACTTTCATCTTACCACAGTATACTATAATGTTAAAAAACCAAAAAATTATCATTATTAATATTACTGCTTAATATGTAGGCGTTTGCATTTTGAAAAGCGAAGCCAAATTGCAGAAGCAGCGTGTGAAAAGCTAAGTACACCCTTACTGCTTCCATCAGTCTGGGAAGAGTTAAATGGTCATTTTACAAAACTGTGAGTAAAGTTTTCTTACTTCTTTTGTGCCACAAAATAAACTTTTACAATGTTTCCATGTGAGAATGCGGAATCTCTGCCCAGTTTATGAAGAGATCGCCTAACTGCAAAAGTGCTCCAACGTTTTCGGAAATGTCTGTTTCCGCTCTAACAGCCAGCTTGTCCATTGGCCGGGCGGTCGCGGATCACCATACCCGGACATATAATTCACTCAGATGATCTCTAACGGCTGAGATTTGGATTATTTCAGTGTTTCATTTGTTCCTGAGCAAACCGGTTTGGCTGAGATTAAAGTTAAGCTTCATATCTGGATAGTTTTATTTAGCAGCTGATTTAGAATTAAAGCTGACGGGGGAAAGCGAGAGCCTTTTCACCAGGAACAGAAACATTGGAGCGGCATGTTGATGCTGTTCATGGAGATCGTGAAGACTGATGCTAAAAGTTCCTGCTACACACAAGTGCGCTACATAAAATAACACAGCAACTTGGCCTCTAAGCACAGCACCAGAGATCAGCCACTTCCAAAAGTTTGAGAAAAACAGCTCTTCAGTTTAGATTTAAAGACAGTTGATGCATTTCTGAGGTCACTTGGGGGATGATTCCAGTCTTGATGCAGCAAATAAGCTTAGGTTGCAGGACGGTCAGGAGTGACTCGGAAGCAGATTTGATCTTGAAATTCTGCAATGCACAGGGAGCAAGTGGCAAGGCCAACATTGGAGTAATATGATTAATGACCTGATCAGTTACTTTTCTCCAAAAAAAATGCCAAAAGAAAAGTTGGTACTTTGGGTATTTTTGGAATATTTCCCACTGCAGCTTTGTGAAGTGTGTGTTTTCTGTATAATGTTATAGAAACAGCACGGGCCATAAGAGAATAGCTGTAATTCCCTATGCAAAAAGAATAAATAATGACTTGTAAGGTGAACAATATTATTGTGAGACCGTACTCTTGTGTACAGGGTAGGCAACTACAGCTGCAGTAGCTTGTCTGTTGGATCGGCAAACACGGGTCAGCCTTCGCTCCCCACATACATCAGTGATCCTTGGCCAGCCATGACCCTGCTGGTGGTTCACCACTGTTCCTTCCTTGGACCACTTTTGATAGATCCAAAGACCTCTGCAAACCATGAACAGCCCACAAGAGGAGATGGGCAAAATGCCCACTTGCTCCTTAATATATTCACCCTACTAACAGGTGCCGTGATGATTAGAGTCAGTGGTCATTATGTTAAGCCTGATCTGTGTTTAAGATCTGGCTAAACAGGAAACGCTACCCAGAAGGTCACTTTTGTCCAGGGCCCCATATCAAGTAACTCCGAATAATCCAGGATTTGTTTGTTACTGCTGCATCAGTCTCCTGGGTGTGCTTGCCAGTAATTGCTAGAACCCTCACTTTCACTTGTCTCCGTTTTCCTGATAGCAACTGCTTTGGAAATCTGCTGACGGTATTTTTAATTGGACCGTTGGTCGAAGCAGTCGAAAGTGATGTGAGAGGATTGGCCAGCATCGCTCCTCCTGTGTTCTAGAGAGTTCGGACTGGGAACAATATTGAGGAGGCGCGGCTGCTCCCACACACACACACAGACACACTGAGTGTTAAAGGGGATCGGGACCTGTCACACCCAGTCACTCAGGGCAAAGGCAACCTGCGGTGTCAGCGACAGCCGCTGTAAGCCGTCCAAACTAGGAGTACAAAGCAGGTGAGTATAGCGAATATGCTAACTTTAACTAGTTAGCGTTGCAGCGTTAATCAAGGCTAAATTTAAGCTTTAATTTAGCTGCTGCTTATTTTTTGTTTTGCCGTTTGGTTAAGCTTATCTTACTGCCACACATCGTTAAGTAAGAATGTGAAGCCTAGCTTAACCGACAGAAAGGTGAGGAGTTTAAATGGCTAACAACAGGTATAAACTGATGCTGCTGCTTCTTATGCAAAGCTGCCGCTTCAAAGTCGCGCAAAGTGGAAAGAAAGATCCAGAAAGTTCTGTCTACTGAAATATGAAGGGGCACGCCCACTCGCACTGCTGCTGTTGATAGCTTGGCTGCAGCCTGCTGCTGCTGCACAGTTACTCTTTCCTGTCATCGCTCTGTGGCTCCCAAAACTACCTCATCGCAGTGACCATAAACGATGGCTGGGACGCACTAGAGTAAAACCAGGAGTCACAATGAGTTGCTTAAAGTAACATTATTCAAAACATGAATCCGCATAATTTGTCATATTGGGCAAATTAAGGATGCAAAGCTAAAACCTGCCCCTCATGCTACCCTTAATAATATAGGAATTACAATGTAAACTGCATAGTTAAATCAAGCGCATTGTTACTCAGAATCCAAACCAAGGTTTTAACAATTATCCAGGCTATACTATTAAAGATAAAGCAGCACATTTCAAATGCAGAAACACTGGATACTTGGCTTTTTTCTGAGACACACACACACACACACACATATCAGCTCCACTTTATATTTTGTTAGCCGAAGCCATAAAGCCTTAGCTGTTATCAAACCATCAGTCTCCACATTTCTGCTGCACCACTGTTGGCAGCATGCCCCACCGGAGGAATCCACCCACTTGCATGAGAAGTTCATTATAACAACCTCCCATGTGCATTAAGATCAGGATAGCATTACAGTGTGCTTACTGTGTCAACAGTAAACATGTCTTTTCACCATGTTTCCCGGTAGTTTTATTCAGACAACCTCTTCTGTAGTTGTCATTTTTGATTAAATCAAACAGTGTTATACCATGGCCACTAAAGGTATTTTTCATTGGAATATTGTAGTTGGACAATCTGCACACTAAAAACAAATAATAAAGATAATAATCAAACAGTAGTTCATTCTGATTGTGTGGTTACTGTAAACCTTATTCTTGGAAGAGGCCCCTGCTTCCCTGTCATCCCTTGTTAACATAATAGAGGAAGTTCTCATAAAGGAGGAGGATACCTGGAAACAGGTGCAATTGATTTTCACTGAGACAGTTTGTTTGAGCAGCTCAAACTCCAATAATAATCTCATTACCCCATACTACATAAAAGTGTGTATGATGGTAACAGCCCATAGAGGTTAAGTTACTCATCTGCTACATATCCAGACTGTCATTTTGGTGCCAGTGTTTGACTAACAACTATAAATATTAATCTTATCCTCAGGAACCATGTCCAAGGGACCAGCAGTTGGTATTGACCTGGGCACGACCTACTCCTGTGTGGGAGTGTTTCAGCACGGCAAAGTGGAGATCATTGCCAACGACCAGGGAAACAGGACCACACCCAGTTATGTTGCATTCACTGACACAGAGCGGCTAATTGGGGATGCAGCCAAGAACCAGGTGGCTTTGAACCCTAACAACACGATATTTGGTATGTTGTTTTGTTTTTAGTTTTTTCTCCTCGAAAAGTGAGATATGACTGTGATGTTTCTGCTTATTAACAGTATTTTATTCATTTATTTTATCCCGCCCACCCCCCAGATGCCAAACGTCTCATTGGACGCCGGTTTGATGACAGCGTCGTCCAGTCAGACATGAAACATTGGCCCTTTACAGTCATCAATGATGCTTCACGGCCCAAAGTAAAGGTGGACTACAAGGGTGAAACCAAGACCTTCTACCCAGAGGAGATCTCCTCCATGGTACTCCTTAAGATGAAGGAGATTGCGGAGGCATATCTTGGCAAGGTACTCCACTGTACAAAATACAATTTAGAAGCATGCATTTTTAAACAGTTTAAAGTCTTTCTTTTCCCAGCAAGACAAAGAAATGCAAACAGTATATTATACTACTTATGTAGGCTTGAAATGAACTGGAAGAACTATTTCATCACGATCCTGATTAAAAGTCTTATTTAAATTTGTAACCTGGAACTGCTTTTTGCAGACTGTAACAAATGCTGTGGTGACGGTGCCCGCCTACTTCAATGACTCTCAGCGCCAGGCCACCAAAGATGCAGGGACCATTTCTGGGCTAAATGTCCTGCGTATCATCAACGAGCCCACCGCTGCTGCCATTGCCTACGGCCTGGACAAAAAGGTACAAAAGAGCGCTTTTAGGGTTTGTAAAAAGTCTTATTAAATATATTTTTTAGAGATACTACAAATCATAATTAAATGCTTCATTTTAGGTTGGATCAGAGAGAAATGTTCTCATCTTTGACCTTGGCGGGGGCACATTTGATGTTTCCATACTGACAATTGAAGATGGTATCTTTGAGGTGAAGTCCACAGCTGGCGACACACACTTGGGCGGCGAAGACTTTGACAACCGCATGGTGAATCACTTCATCTCCGAGTTCAAACGCAAGTACAAGAAAGACATCAGCGACAACAAGAGGGCGGTGCGTCGCCTGCGCACGGCGTGCGAGAGGGCCAAGCGCACGCTGTCGTCGAGCACTCAGGCCAGCATCGAAATCGACTCTCTGTACGAGGGCATTGATTTCTACACCTCCATCACCAGAGCCCGCTTTGAGGAGCTGAATGCGGATCTGTTCCGAGGAACCCTGGAGCCAGTGGAAAAGGCTCTCCGTGATGCCAAGATGGACAAGGCCCAAATCCACGACATCGTTTTAGTGGGAGGTTCTACTCGTATTCCCAAGATCCAGAAGCTGCTGCAGGATTTCTTCAACGGCAAGGAGCTCAATAAGAGCATTAACCCCGATGAGGCAGTGGCCTACGGTGCAGGTACCACCCCTGTGTGCTTAGTGAAAGAACAGCAACTGTCTTGCCCCACTGAGCAACATGTTTGACCCTTGATTCCACTTTTTCTCTTCTGCAGCTGTGCAGGCAGCCATATTGGCAGGTGACAAATCTGAGAATGTGCAGGACTTGCTGCTGCTGGACGTGACCCCCTTGTCTCTGGGCATCGAGACCGCTGGAGGAGTCATGACTGTTCTCATCAAGAGAAACACCACAATCCCCACAAAGCAGACTCAGACCTTTACCACCTATTCAGACAACCAGCCCGGAGTGCTCATTCAGGCAAGACCGCAGCCTCACACGCCACCGCACGCCTTCCCTGTACTTACGTAAACAGAAGCAACATTGAATTTGCTGTTCTGCTGCTTTATCGTCAGGTGTTTGAGGGTGAAAGAGCCATGACTAAAGACAACAACCTCTTGGGGAAATTTGAGCTGACTGGAATCCCGCCGGCCCCTCGTGGGGTTCCACAGATTGAAGTGACATTCGATATCGATGCCAACGGCATTATGAATGTGTCTGCGGTCGACAAGAGCACCGGCAAAGAGAACAAGATCACAATCACCAACGACAAAGGTGACCAGAAAGTAAACTGTGCTGCTGTAATGTGGTCGTGAAATTTGTGTCCTTTGAAATGAAACTCATCCTTTGCTCTACCTCTCAGGTCGCTTAAGCAAGGAGGACATCGAGCGTATGGTCCAGGAAGCGGAGAAGTACAAAGCTGAGGATGATGTGCAGAGAGAGAAGGTGGCTGCCAAGAATGGTCTCGAGTCTTATGCCTTCAACATGAAGTCCACTGTGGAGGATGAGAAGCTGCAGGGCAAGATCAGTGACGAGGACAAGCAGAAGATTGTGGATAAGTGCAATGAGGTCATCAGCTGGCTGGATAGAAACCAAGTATGAATTTCCACTGATCTGTGATTAGCAACTTAACTGCACCCTGATAGTTTTTTTTTTTTAAGTTTACATTTGACTTCCTGTTTTATTCCTGTCCTGCAGACTGCAGAAAAAGACGAGTTTGAGCATCAACAGAAGGAGCTCGAGAAGCTGTGCAACCCCATCATGACCAAGTTGTACCAAAGTGCAGGTGGGGTTCCAGGGGGCATGCCCGGTGGCTTCCCCGGAGGTGGATCTGCTCCTGGAGGGGGAGGTTCCTCTGGCCCCACCATCGAGGAGGTCGACTAAACTACAGCTTGAACAGATGTGCATGAGCGTGTTCCCTTTGCTCTTGTGACATTTGTGTGCGAGTACCATTCGTGTTATTCATTCAGTGTTATAGAAATATTCAGAACCATTAACTTCAGTTCCTTGGTGACTGTTTGGACTTCTTTAAATTTAGTTTTGTATGCCAGGCCGAAAGGCAGCACCTGCACTGTGACTTTATGGGAAAAAAAGGTCCTTCTCGGCAGCCAAGTTCCTTTGAGTTAAGCTAGTTCACGTTTGCATTCCCTGTGTTTCTTTTATTTATTTATAAAAAATTTTGGTTGGTATCTGAAGCTAAAACTGTTGCTTGTTGCACAATAATTAGCAAAAATAAAACAAAATAAAAGTTTCTCATGATTTGAGTCATTTATTCATTACTTTTAAGCTTTCTTGTGAAATTAAGCAGCACTGTAGTAGACCATCATTTATTTCCTGATACTGATGTCGTGTGCACAGTAATATTAGAATTAATTTAATGTGGAGAGACAAAAAGGGGCAGCAAGTAGATGGTTTTCTCATTTATTTTTGTTTCTTCATAAGTATTTAGGAAGATGTCGGAAAGTTCATGGGGGGATATTGGTTCCTCTTGGCTACCTATTAGGGACCAGTGCTGGTACACGTGTGAGAACGTATGCTGAAGTGTTGGGCAGGTCAGCGAGAGTTCGAGTTTCTTGGGCATTCATGCATCCGGTAGGCGCACATGTAGAAGATACCTGGAAGAGAGTGATGTAAATGGTGTAGTAAAACAAACAAAAAGCCTGAACACCAGAAAAACAATCCTAAGATCCAAACCTGAGAAGAATGTGAGCACCACTGCCACCCAGCCCATTATATAGGACCAGGAGAATCGCCAGCTGCCATAGCGTTTGCCGTAGTAGTTCACCGTCACCCCTGTGTAAACAGCCATCGCCAGCAACACAAAGAAGCCTAAAGAAAAAGATAATATCAGCGAAATCCCTGCTATTGTACACAGGAAAGCTCGTGCCAGGCTGCAGGTGAGGCGCTCACAGGAGATAAAGAAGAGGATGCCAGCTGCAAATGTCTTGTCGAACCCGTCAAATGAGGAGTAGTGGATGAAGGCCATGACGCCGATCACAATGCCAATAAAACAGGCCAGCAGGGAAAGAATCATGAAAGCCCGGGTGGCGTCCCAATACGCTGTGAGCAAGAACAAGACATACCAGACTTATTAAAGGCCAAATTTATGTGTCACCTATAACCACGCTTGTCCTCTAGGAGACACTAACTTGCCAAAAACATTTTATGATGTAAAGAAAATGAAAGCCATTGGACACTTTGAATAAATAAATACAGAAAGGATTCATTGCAAAGGTAAATAATTGTTAAAGCAAACTGAAACATAAAAATGTATTTATTCTTCACTTTACAAGTAATTAACATATAGTAATATGTGATATTACTCACTCATTTATTTAATTATTTTATTTATTTAGTTAAGAGAAGTAGCCATGGTGCAAATTGAAAACAAATAAATAAAGGGATTCATTACAAAAATAAATAAGTACAAAAGCTAGAATTCATGTATTCTTAAATTTATCTATAATAATTTAAGTTAAGAAAGTGGATGAATTTTAGTTTGGAAGTTTTGGTCCCACAGGAAGTAGTCCAGTGTTGATCGGGGTTATGGACTAACTGTGCCTGTCTGCACACATGCAATGTAAGACAGACAGCCAGTCTTACCAATACTGTCTGTGTGTGTCATGCATTTCCCGGGCACACAGTACCGCCACAGGCCCTGGTGCATGTAATTGCTGGAGTGACGATACTGCATCCAGTAGTCAGTTGCCGTGGAGACAATGAGGAGTATGTTCCCAACTCCGGCACAGAACAACCCACCTCCCATGAAGCTGTACATCCTGCCAAAAAACACTGACTGACACAGAGAGAAAACAGGTCAGGGCCTCATCACAGCTGAGCCCCAGCTACACCAATTAGAGCAAATACTTCCTGTTACAGAAGGGAGCAACACTGGGTATGAATAAAACAATATCCAAATGCATTCAGCAGGATGCCTCAAATATTACGCCGGAGCTATAGACAAATCTGATTACACACACACACACACATATATATATATATATATATATATATGCATATAAAAAATTATATTAAGACATGGACAAGCAGCCAGTTTAGTCAGACAAATCATTAACCTGTCACAGTGTCACAGCAGGAGGTGGCTCAGTCTTTAAAAACACCTTGCCTTTTCAAAGCCACAGATATTTATGTTAAATTATACTCAAGTCTACCAAACATGGCACAGTGAACAGTGAGTAAATGATGCACACGAGCTCAGGAATTTTATTCTCTCTACATTCTGTGGTGCATCCATAAAACATGGCATCGGGTTTAAATATTTTATCTGAAGTGGCCCTTTCTGCCCTGTTTTACATGTAATTAAAGAAAATTATAAGAGAAACAAGGATTCACCTACTGAACTGAATTTCAACAACAACAAAAAAAAACTCTTCCTCCATCTGTGTAAAAGAAAGACATACATATATGTTTCCATACTGATTACATACCTCTTTTTTTCCCCTTAGAAAAAGTCAGAGATTCCAATAATCCGGGTTGTCAAAGCACCGAGGAGCCCAATATTGCCCAGGATGGCAGGAAAGTTTTGTTTGTGCATAGGAAACCAAGCGAACAAACGGGCTGGTGGAACAATGGAGCATGCTGAGCCACAACCAATCACAGAGGATGAGTTTTGTGTTTTAGGGAATTTGCTGAAAACACAAAACCGTTCAAGCGCTGCGCACATCGCGGCAATACTGATGACACAGGGCTTTTAATTCAACGCGCTCCACAACCACACACAGTAAACTCATGGTCTGCAATGCTCAGCCATAGTACTGCTGAAAGAGTAACATTTTTTTAAAACAGAGTACAAATGTAGACACAATCCTCTGCAGTGTTTAATTATGTAATGTGTTTTGGGGGGAAATCCTTTTGCCTACTATTGAGTTTGTCATCTTGAATAAATACTGAGGCATTTCTTTGGTTTACACATTATTAAAATTCAAATTGTGCAAATAACAAGACTTTTGTTAAGGCTTATAATATAAGTGATGAAGCAACTACAGAAGCTGCACTTATTGCATCCTTCTCTTAATGTCTTTCCATCTTTCATAATAATGCTGGAAAGACAAATTACAGTCATCTAAATTAATTTTTATATTTAGTACGAGCCAGCCCAGAGGAAATAATTTAATTACAGATGAAAATTTTTTTTCTGGACTATAGGCACATACGCATGCAGCTGACATAAAAGTATGATGAGTGCGGTTAATAAAGCTGTATAATTTGGGTGAAGCTGCAGCACAAGTGGTTTATCTTTGCTGTAGCACCTGGCAAATAGAGCGGGCTGTAAAAGAGACGGTTGCATGTGAGAAATTAATATTTCATTTGGTTGTTTGATGGCGTACCGTGCCTACATATGAAGAGTCAGATCAGATGCACAATCAGAGTGCCAATTAGGAAGAGTTTGTTTCCCAAGACTTTGGAATAAATCAGTAAAGCAAAACAAAGTTGCATCACATGAAGTCTGGTGCGTTTGTTGTTTCAGGGAAGACATTAATGTAACACACAACTGTACGGAGATTATTCATGACACATGTGAAGACACGGTGCAGACAGGATATATAAAAATAGAGTTTTTATATAAGGGCAAGAGCAAAACTGTCACACTGTGATGTGTACATGTAGCTTCATGCTGATGATAACATGCCTTAATTATTCAATTAAAGATAAAATACTTCCATCTGGTGCACCCAATCTTCAAAAATAATAATAATAGTAAAGATTGAAATTCTTGTACAGGTCAGGCTGAACACTGGTGAGATTTATTTAAAATGATGCACAAGACATTTTGCATATGTTTTAATGCAAAAGAAGTGCAAAATGTGGCACAAGAGCAAAATTATAAATTTCTCTGCGGAACCTTCGATCTATGGATAAGAAAGGCAAAAGGTGGAGTTTATGTCAAGGAGTTAATTGTTCAATTTATTTCAGAGTTCTTGAAGTCACTGGGGTTTTTTCCCCATAAAGGTTATTTAGAGCACATTTAGAGAAACTGGGTTCAGCGCCGAGGTTCAGCATCGCTCAGTAGGGGGCTGCATTGGAGGCACAAACATATTCATTTCCTTAAGAAAAAAATGGATTTATTGAACAAATTGTTTGGAGTTTTATGTGTTTCTGTCATTTTACTAGAATTTACATGAGTCCTTATTACAGATTTATGTTTATTTAGAGCAAATGTAGGTTGTAATGCTTAGTCCTGCGACATCTTCAATAAAGTAGCACATTGTTTATCTTTTGATCCTCCTGACATTGAGTTATGAATTAAAGGGGCAACCAGCCAATATGCCTGCACTCTTACCTATTATAAATACCAATTCAGACCTAATTTCACAAAATCATTCACACACATAGGTTCTAGAGCAAATACTGGCAATCATGTAAATACTCAGTACGAGTCACAGACCATCACTTGCTTGGCTCAGTTGTTACCACTAGGTGGTGTATTTTATTTAGTCTTGTACCAAGGCTTTACTCATTAGCTGCATTTTGACTTGCAGAAATAGGTTATTTGCCACAGATATGAAGCAGACATAGCTGCATCCAGTATGATAGTCCTCTGTGTCCTTTCATCTCACTCCAAATTAGCCCCCCCCCTCCACACCACCACCCATTAATCATTTGTTTTTTTATTAAAAAGACTTTAGTTCTTTTAAATAGACGCATAGTGTATGTATTTTTTGTTTTACTATTTATTCATTCAGTACTCTTCTTGGATACTTTTAATTTACTTTAAGCTTTAAAAATATACAGCCACGTGTCGTGTTTTTTAACTGTGTCTTATATGTAAAGCTGTTTCTGAGCTTACCTCGACCTTTTTAGGTTGCATTGTGGGCATGCAAAATACAATGCAACTGTATTAATCCCTCAGTCCCACATACAGAGCAGCTTTCTTTTGCTTCAGCCATTTGGCAGACAAGACAAAAAGTACACTGCATCCTACATGGTGTTTACCACTTTGTGTGTCTTAAAAAGCCCCCCCAAAAAAAAGTATCTACGGTTGCTAACTCGTTTAAATGTTGAGCAGGGATCAGCATTTCAAAGCTGTTTTCACTTTTATCTGGGAAAGCTTCTTCAAGATCATCAATCTCTACTCAATACTTTTGCTCCCGTTGTTGCAGTCCAGTTTAGAGTTGTTCATACTGTAGTTACTATGCATTTACATTATTTTCTATAGAGGGGAGAGCTAAATTTCCAACAAAGGAAAGTAGTTTCCCGCAGAAGAATAGGACAAATCTACTGTCGATCCAGTGTTGTACATTTTTAGATCCACTAGTGAAGTGGTCTCTTCTACGAACTGAGCCTGTGTGCGTGTGGGAGGGGTCAGCAAGCCACAGAGACCCTAATCCACGCTTCAGGGCTAAAAGCATACATTTGTAGAACCCTTCTAAATTGCATAACCCATTCAAATTGCATCGGATTACCATTATCATCCCAGCCTGGTGGGACCCAGCGTGTATTTGCCGTAGGCAGTGAAGTCCACCTCACGTTCCACATCATCCACCGTCTCCCTGCCAAAACACTGTAGTATTTCCACTAATAAGATCTGCACACAAGAGGCGCAAGGAGCAGATGACGGTGGAGACACGAGGAAAAGCCTTTTATATCTCACTGCTGTCACGTTTCGGGAGACGTACTGTGAGATGAAGGCTTCTTCCTCTCATTAAACCACATTCAGAAAAAGCATTTTCAGAATATTGCAATCCGAAGAAGGCATCATATCACACACAGGATCCTGTATCAGACATTTTACAGGGAACATGATATAACAATATCTAAATTCGTTCAGACCTCAGGGACATTTCACTGCAGAGGGGAAAAAAAGAGCTCACTCTTCTGCCATTTTTCACTTTGCTTACATCACAAAATGATTTTCTATAAATTGTTTAGGGTATTTTTAATCTATCGATCACTATTTGCAGATACAAATTCTGAGATGAATGAATTCAATTCAATTTAAATTTATTTCTGTTGTCCCATCCAGGGGCGATTCTATGATCAGCCCTTTAGGGGGGCTGAGCCCCTAGTCATATCATAATACACACACTGTACATTTAATATACAGTACTAATGCTATAACAAAAGTTAATAAATTACTTTTAGTACCATGAGTTTCATCCCACAAACTACTTTTTAAGGAACATTAATAATGGAATGCAGCTTACAAACATATTCAAACCTTTTCACTTCTGCAAACCTGAATTCATTTTAGTTACAATGTTACTTTCAAAAGCAACCTGATTCATAGTCTCTAAGAATAATTCAGAATGACTAATCAGTTTGAGTGTAATGCATCTGTTTTAAGGTGAAACCTGAGGCAACAGCTTGGTCATTATGATCAGAATTTTCCAAAATATGTTTCCAAACAATTTGTAGCAAAGCAGATAAGAGGAGAAACATGCAGAGCATTGTTTCAGCCTCTTAACCACACTGAGCCAAACCACCAAACTGCCAAGCAATTAATTAAAGTAGCATTATTCAGTACAGACAAAGACAATGGATAATCAGACTGACAGTCAGTTCACTGGGACACGAAGCAAACTGAATGCAAACCCTCCTTTTATTTTGCAGAACCAACACAGTGAAGAATGGCTTCATGTTTATCTGTCCATCTGCTCACCTGGTTCTTCCTGCTCTTTTACTATCTGTCCTCTTACATACTGTATACAACTAGACAGCAACAAATGATCACATGTAAATTAGGGAAATAAAATACTTGAGACCTAAGTCATTATTAGAGGAGATTGGGGGGAAAATCCACATCCACATTGCATCCATATTGTTTGTTGTTGCTCTCGCCTCTGTGTGCTGTCATACTACATATACTACTGATATGCCAGCAGGGTAAAAATGAACATCAGCTAGTGGTCCAGCTGAAGTCAGCTAATGTGTTTGACACTATTTAGAGCATAAATATACATAAGGGGAGACTTTAAAGTAAAAGCAATGGCCCTGCATCATCAGAATAGTTTGCAATTTTGCTTCCTTAAGTTTTAGGTGAAGTGAGTTTTTAAATTTGCACCACTGATTTGTGTCATGAAATGACCTCTTCACCTTCTTCCTGCTGCATGCAACACGGGTCTTACTGAGCAAAGACAAGCCTGCAGCAGAAGCATCCAGCACCCTTGTGCCAGTGCACTGTCAAAATACTGGACATTAAAACCTGTTTGTAATCTGAACCATCTGAAATCACAATAATTCTGGGTCGGACCAAGAATGTAAGGACTTCTAAAGCACTTTGAGACTTCATGTTGTTGCGTTATATAACTAATATTGAATTGAAACTGACTGAATTCAGGAGGCAAGCACGTGGCGACAGTGGGGGGGAAGAACGCTCTTTTAACAGGAAGTGCTCTCCAGACTTCTGCTGCAACTGACTACAGAGATAAGCAGAAAGAGATGAGTGGTGATATTTTTTGTATTTTTTTGTAAAACTTAAAAGCTGTTGATCTTCGTGGCTTTTTATACTTTGGGACTTTGCACATTCAGGATATGACTGTAAGTACATTTACATGTATGACATGTATTTAGTATTTCAGTCTGTGTCCCAGTGTTGGTCCCCAGGGTCAAGTGATGGCTTTTTAAGTGATGGTTTAATTACTGTCACCTTGACAGCCTGTGGTGTGTAGCCCATAAATAAAGATGGATTGATTATGTTAAGATTGAAGCAACCCTTTCCTTTTATTTTATTTGTATAAAATTTTATGAAGTCATTACTGTTTAATGGTAAAGGAATACTCGGCTCAACAGAACTCAGACTCTTTGTCAGCCTGGCCACAGTGCTGAAAAGAAACCTGGGGTTGTTCTTATGTTCTTCAATCAGTCAGGAGCTGAGGGCTTTCTTATAGAGCAACAAACTCATTTTCCAGGCTAAAGAGCTTCTAAATTAGTGAGACACCATTTCAGCCTTATCTGCTTGAAGCTGCTCGTTTGTGAGTTATACCAGAGAGTCGAGTACTTTTAATTTTTTTCAGAGGAGCCACTGTATCATACGAGTCATACACAGTGAAGATGGGAAACTGTTGACATCATAATCAACCTCAGTGGGAGCAGATTCCTATATAAAAAGAGGGTTGCCAAGTGTTTTATGTTATTTTGTAGTTAAATTTCTGTTCTACCACGACCACATCTCTATTTGTGGAGGAGTTTCTGTTTCTGGATTCTGATTGTAAGTAGTTAATATGAATTTTTGTGCATTTCTGTGCACTTTTGCCATATTATCACCAACAGATTGCATGTAACTTGACCAACCCCATTTAACTGCAACCTAACAGCAGACCGATTCTGTCTTGTTGCTCTGTTTTCACCATCTGGACGCACCAAAGTCATTTTGAAAGCAGCATCTGACCGTGAGTGGACCTGGTCCCTGTGTTTGAAGCAGCCATTTCAGAAGCAATGAGATAATTGCTCACAGTCGCAGTAATTTTGGTCATATCGTGGTCACCAACCATCGTCTTCCCTACTGTGACTATAGCAGGGATGGTTTAGGGTCCTTCGCATTGTTTTATCAAAAAAACAACATTAAAGATTAACTTTCACAATCATTCCCATGGGATAGCAGTTTTAAACTGAATGCAAGCATACTGATACAGTATGTAGTAATCAGTAGAATCTGTATTTAACATTCTCACTATCTCAGTTTTGTTAGTACTGCTGAGATTTACTAATTGAAGTAAAACACTACATACAGGTGAGAATGAGTGGAAGCTTTGTAGGTGGTAATAATTTATTTATACAGTGCCAGTTCACAGCAACAGCCTTCTCAAGATACTATTGTATCGCACAGCAGAGCGCCCGTGTCCTGGAGAAACAGAACGAAATAAAGCATTTCATTTAAACACAACATTTAGAAATGTGTCCTGTTTAATTAATCATTTACATGCTTGATTTAGCATAGCTTTTTAACTTCATGGCAAATTTCTTGTCTCACATGAACCCTTCAGACTTGCTTGCATTTAATAAGGTTTTATTTTGGATCTTGTACTACCAAATACGCATTAGGAGTTTGGTCATTAAGCACAGTTTAACAAATCTTTAATGATGACTGTGGATGTCATCATCGGAAAGAAAACATGACATTAAATCAGCACTTATTCATTTATGCACAGAAAGAGGGCTCAGTGAATGATGTGCACGCATCACCGGCGCTCAGTATTACTCAGAAACTGACGGAAACATTTTTCTAACAAATGCTTTATTGGTCAGTTTAAAAATTAACACACCAGTGATCTACAGGAGTGCCACAGTACACAGTCGCATAAGGATTACAGAAAAAAACAGTAACACACACACAAACACGACAGACATGCACGGACACACGCACGCACACATGCGCACACACACCAGCATGATGGGTTATTAGCACATTACCTGCTTCGTGACTTCTCGCATTTATTACGGTTTAATGGTTCAGGAGCAAACAGAAGATACATTCAATAATCATCTGTACAACATTGTAATACTTAGACACCCCCCACCCCCCAGCTTAAAAATACAATATTTTCCCCCCCAGATCAAGTTTTTTGTAATATATTTCATCACATCTTTTTTTTCATTTTTTTAAAAATTGCAAAGATATCTGTACAGACAGAAGAGGGGAAAAGTAAAAATCACCAAAAATAAAGATAAGATAAAAAAAGAATTGCAGATGGCAAGCCTCGACACTTTCCCTTTTGTCTTCGGTTTTTCGTAAGATACCATGGCAACAGATTGATGGTTCGCAAAGACAGGAAATCAGGGAGGAAAAATGGACGATGTCACATCACGTAATCGACGTCTGTCTACATGAGATTCTGGGAAGGAAACACGCAACACAGAGAGTAATGGGACAAGAGCGCTGACAGCATCAGTTAATTACAGTTTGCAACAAACATGAAGGTTGTTCAGTAACACAATTGAACCTGACTGAATTTTTGAAAGCTGAGGCTTCTATGAATATTTTGTCCTTTTCTGCAGCGGTTTAATAGGAAATGAATGAAATATGTTCATTTTTTAGCAATTATGTTAAAAAAAAGAGATACATTTAGATAGAAACATGCATGCATGTTTATGCGGTGTAGAGCACATACCAAAATAAAAATACTGCAGTAGATATTATTCTATATACTGTAGATGTATTCCCTAAATGTTCCTAACTACAACACATTTTAGCTGGGAACCTGACTTTGCAAGAAAAAAATACCACATTTACTGAATCATTTTACAAAAACAGACACCAAAATGTGATTTACTGTAAAAGTGATAGTGGACACACCAGGCATGGGGATGGCTATCAAATAAGAGGATTATGTTTGGGTGGTCTGCAAAGTTCTCGCAGTTTCAACAGCTACTCTCCTTGAAAGGAAGGCCTCGGACACACAGGCTTAGAGACATGTTGGCAATCAGCTGGCAAGCAAAGGTCACAGGGGAAAAAATGTGAATCCCCTGGTCTGTTGGCAAGCGTTTGCTGGTAGTCACTAAGTGAAATTAGTTGCAAACCAACAACTTTCTTGTGATTGCTTTGGTAGCTATGGTTATGCAAACTACAGTCTGCTAGCAACCAAAGCAATCACAAGTTTTTTGGCATAGGACCATCTTTGCAACCAGTCGTGGGAATCCACATTTTCACTCTGCCAGCATGGTAACCACGGTGACCTGTGCTTGCCAAGAAGCCCTGACCAGTCGCTCGGCCTGTGTGACTGATGCCCTGGCTCATTACAGTGTCTGCTCTCCATCACTGAGGAAACTGCAAGCATGTTATTTTCAAGCCTAGCAAGTGAGTTTAATTGGAAAAAGGATTTTAGGGATAATACAATAATATTCCATGGAATTATTTCATCTCTAGCTATAGTTATGTTTCAATATTGTCAATGTAACAGATATATACTGTATTAAATTCAGTTTAGTTTTATTTATATAGCACCAAATTACAACAACTGCCATCTCAAAGCGCTTTATACATTAAAGTAAATACCCTATATTAATAGGGTACATAAATAACTTTAAATTTCCCCTTTTGGATTAAGAGATTTAACTTTTTTTTGTATTAGATAACTACTTTTTGACCCTTCTCCAAAACCTCCAGTAAACCTCTGCCATTCACTGTCTCAGTCTGCCCTCAGGTTGCTGCTGAACGGCCTGTGACCCATATTATGAAGGCAATGTCTGCTCGGCAGTATCAGTCGCACTATCAGTCCAGATGTACCTCGTCTCTCCTCTGACCAGCATTGGAGGGTTGCAGAAAGACTCCTCTACCAAGGGACCCATAGTTAAATGTCTGGACACTGGGCATGAAGCTTGGCGGTCCATATGGGATTACATTTTCATCTGCAGATGACAAAAAGATCAAAGTTACAGCTGTATTTATAGAGGTTAAACCCTGAGTGATGGAGCGCAGTGAAAATAGACCCCATACTACTAAAAGCAGGAATCCTATGACTATGGGATGATAAGTGTTCAAACATTTGGTGCAGTTGTTTCTTTCTAAGCCCAGGGGGATTTGTCTGAAGCATCACAATAATATTAATACACATCAAGTTGAGGTCCAGCTGTTGAAGCGAGGCAGCGTGCGTGGCAAAGACAGATGTTGTTCTTTTATCTTTTTTTTGCTAAACGATGTTACAGAAGTGTGCCTCATGTGCTCACCCTGGGATAACCACTTTGTAGATCCTCTCCTTTGGGGTGAGAAATGTTCTCCCGTCTTCTGAAGAATGGGTGAGTCACTCCCCTCTTTGTCTGCTCGACTGCGGCTCAGAACATCAGCCAAGAGCTGCAGGGAGTCATCTGTGGGGAGAGAGGCCAGCTATGTGTATGATTGATAAATTCATGATTAAAAAAAATTAACGAGAGAAATTCAGCTTTAAAGAAATTGTTTGACATTTTCGAAAAAGACGCTTAATTACTTTCTTGCCAAGAGTTAGATGAGAAGATACCACTCTTGTGTCTGTTTATTAACTATGAAGGTGCACCCAGTACTTCACTCAGTTAGCTTTGTATAAAGCCTGGAAACAGTGGGGAACATTTAACTTAGCTTTGCTCAAAAGCAGCAGCAGCGGTGCCTCTAAGGCTCACTGATTATATCTTATTTGTTAAATCAGGACAAAAGCAGCAGTGAAAAACAACAATTGGCAATTTTCCTTGGTGCTACGAGCCAAATTCATAGACGAGAGCATTTTATTTAAAACTTTCAGCAAGAAAATTAACAAAAAAAATTTGCCAAAATGTCAAACTGTTCTTTAAATAGCCTTTGCTAGACATTTAGAAATATCATAAAGACCAGAAATGCTTGCACTTGATTATGAAATCTACAGCCTTGCTAGCCACTCTAGGGTGGTTTACTGAGATAAGTGCTAATGCTATCGTGTTCACAATAATAACGCTGACCTTCTGAGGGGTCACCAAGTGTAATGTTTGAGGGATTAACAGTCTTAAATGAGTATATTAGCATTTGCTAATTAACTGTAAGGTGTAGCTATAAAATTGAATAGACTATGGTGCTTCGTGCAAGGTTAAGGCATCACCAACGCTATTGGAATCCAACCTCTGGTTATAATGAAGGTCAGTAAAAAAAAAAAAAGAGAAGTGGCAAATCGGAAAGCTAGCCAAGAGTTGTTGAGATATTTCAGTCATGTATGGATGATGAATGTAACTATGAAACATCACATACTCTGAAGTTTAGCGGGCGAAGCCGTCATGTTGCATTAAATACAACATAAAACTAACAACTGAGATCATAAACTCTTATAAATAGAGTACAGCATAGTTCTTTTCTTTGGACTTCTATACAAGCAGACTCCTTTTGGCAACTGCTGCACTCGCCCCCTGCTGGCCACTAGAAAGAATTCACTTCTGTGTTGGCTTCGTTTTTCAGATCTGGAAACTACAGCCATCTTTTATATACAGTCCAATGTGGGAACCCGACTCACTGATAGAGGACTCTATAGAGCCTTGCTACCAGATTGGTTAATAATCCTCATTAATTTTTCCAACTGAAAATATAAATTAGTTGCATGAGGAACCGTGCATCATACCTGCTTCACGCTGCAGCTCTCTCTTGTTTTGCCCATCCTTGGACAGTTTCTTCTTACTCCTGGATCTGTGTGCCTGGGCTGCAGGGATTGACTGTGCAGCTGGAGCAGGAGATTGCCCTGACAGGAAAGCACACTGATGTCATCCTCGGGACACGAACAGGGAAAACTAAGGAACACTGAGTTTCACTCTGACTAAATGCAATATGATTTTCATGTACAAATATTTTCTGTTAAGCTACATCATAAACTAAATCATACATGACACTGTGTGGTTGTGTGTGGATGATGTGAAGCATTAAGCTGAATTCATACTGACCTTTACCAAGGCTTTCCCCCTTGAAATCATCTACCCACTGGGTAGTGCAGTACACCTCATTGGCATCCTGGGCCTTGATGTTGGTAAATAAATCGGGGTTAGACTGGGAGATCTGGGAGCCCGAGTGGTGACGTGTCAAGAGGTCAAAGTGCTGAAGCCGTGGACTGTCATTAGTTTTGGGTGCATCTTGCTGGGGGGAAGATGTCAAAGTTGCCGTGTAGGACAGCTCATCGGATTTAGAGGTCAGGCTGGAGACTTCCTCTCTGGAAGTGTCCATCAGGTAGGTTCTGGCTGGCAGCGGAGGACACCAGTCATCATCTTCTTCCTCAGAGCTAAAGGACAGTCCATGAGGGAAAGGAGCATGAGTGTGTGTCTTTGAGGGACTTACCACATAAAAAAACTGGTATATAAACATCAGTGCAGATATGAGGGGATGGCTGAACTAAGTTATGATGGCCTAATGTGAAAAAGGATCTCAGGATATCAAACAACAATCACTAATCAGTTGGATGAACTGAATATTAAAACATTAATGAGGTATATACTGTGTGTATATATATATATATATATAAAGAAAGAAAGAAAAATCTTATTCCAGGTTCCTCTGGGGAAAAAAGAACCAGTATGGCATTCCAGAAGATCAGAACCACCTCCATAATTTCTGTTGTCACCTCAGTGCTGTCGGGGCTAATTTAATGAACAAAGTGTCATTGAAAAGGCAAAGTACTAATCTAGCCTGTCAGATGGTGGCTAATGTCATTAGAAAAGACACGGCGCAGTCAGACCAGCCCCCTCCGATCCCACCCTGTTATGTCCGCAATCTAACGTGTCAGAACTAGTTAGAGTGGACGCTCCCCTCTGCAGCCCCAAAGCACAATTTACTCACTGCCTGCAGACACAACTGTTAATTTAAAAACTCCCCAGACTCCAAACTTCACTCAAGTTTTGCTTGACAGCCGCAGCAGAGTTCCAGGGCAGTTTTGATATCCATCTGCCTTAACTGCCTCTGTCATATAGGTGAAGGCAGAGGCCTCCACGCTAAAAATAAACTGACTGAACAAATGTTAGATTGCACAAAAAAGGTCACTGTTCTTGAAGGAGGGAAAGAAAGGGCCTCAAACAACCTGACATGCAACTCAAAAAGTATTTAACAGTGCAGTGAGCGGGTCTCACCTGTGCTGCTCGTCTTCTTTGTCTGTTTTTGTCAGATCTCCGTCTTTATTGTTAGGAAGAGTCACCGACAAAACGTCCACCCAGGTAAGAGGAACTGACCTGGATGAGGACCCAGTGGACCGCTGTTTTAGCAGTTTGTCTAAAAAACAAAAGGGTAATTGCTGCATTATTAGTTTCCACACCCTGACACTAAGGCTCAAACCGCTTACTAAATACAGCTTTTTTAAATACCTCTTTTCTGTGTCCATAGCCTGTTAGCGCATCAAGAAATCTGTCCTTTATTGACCTTTTTTTTAATCTTCAAGGGCACTTTAAGTTTCAGAAGAAACACCAGATATCAAAGCGATGGAGCACTTAACGTCCACTTTCTTTTCCATTTGTACACTGTGTTTCCAAGTTTTACAGCATGGCAAGCTTATTCACAAAGCCCCTTTCAATAAGACAATTCAAAGCCCAGGATATTGGATATACACTTTTCTTTATATGGCGCCATGTCACAACAGTCAACTCAAGACACTTTATACTGTGAAGATCCTACAATAATAATATAGAGAAAATAGATTTGCATTAGTGCAGATGCCCAAGCTTTCAGATGTGGGTGGAAGCACAAGTGTTGTGTATGGTAACAAAGTGACGAAAACATAACTGTCTGGTTTTGTTTTCTTGTTTCTTAAGGAAATATCATAAAAAACAATATATAAAATCAAGCAGATTTTTGGTGCTTGATTTGGTCCGTCCGTCCATCCGTCCATCCATCCATCCATCCATCCATCCATCCATCCATCCATCCATCCATCCATCCATTTTCTTCACTTATCTGGGGGCAAGTCACAAGGGCAGCAGCCTGAGCAGAAAAGCCCAGAACTCCCTCTCCCCAACCATCTCCTACAGTTTATGTGTGGGAACACTGAGGCTTTTCCAGGTCAGCCGAGAGATACACTCTCTCCATCGTGTCCCTGGTATACCCTGGGGCCTCCTCCCGGAAGGACATGCCTGGAACACCTCACTCAAGAGACGCCCAGGAAACATCCGAGTCAGACGCCTGAATGACCTCAACTGGCTCCTTTCAATGTGGAGGAGTCGCAGCTCTGCACTGAGCCTCTCTCGAATGACTGCACTCTTCACCTTATCTCTAAGGAATTGGCCAGCCAGCCTTTAGAGGAAGCTCATTTCCAACACTTGTATCCACAATCTTGTACTTTCAGTTGTTACCCAAAGCTTGACATCATGGGTGAGGGTAGGGACATAGACGATAAATCGGCAGCTTTGCTTTTCCGCTCTACACTCTCTTCGCCACACGGGGTTGGTGCTTTCTGTATACCTGATGGAAACTCTTCAGGTGAACGTCTACAGATGATCAGTTAGCTGTTTTACAACTACTCTTTCAATAATTCAAGAATATTTGAGAGAAAAGGAGGGTTGGAGATTTGCCTATAAGTAATTGTCTTTCTATATCACCCAAGAAACGATCTCCTTTCAATGCAGTCTCATAATTACAACAAAATGGTTAAGGTGGTTATAAATGATCCATCCAGAATAACAATAGTGCATTTTTAGAGGTGTTTCTGTCTCCAAAATGGTCACTAAGTGCTTGAGCAGATTCACAAGAAGCATAATTCAGCTTCTCAAAAAAGATTTTTTAACCAGAGAACAGAATCAAATCAGTTAAACTTCTGGGATATTGATCTGGTCAGTTCAGTAGCAGAGGGGGTTGTTAATGAGTTTCAGCTGCTTTGGTGTTAATGAAATTAACAACAGGTGCACGAGACAACCCCCCAAACAGGAATGGTTTTACGAGTTAAGGCATTTTTTATCCTCATCTTTTCTGAATCTTTTCGGGTCAATGTCCCTACTGGTAGGGACACGGACCCTACAGAGTTTGCACAGACAGTCCAACTCCTCCATAATGGCACATCAATACATGTCATTCCCACAAGGTTTTCTGTGACTCCAAGCACAAGTCCATGGAGGAGATTCCGGGTTACAGGCAGTTACTCTAGGACAGGGCCATAGAAGGCTAGTATCTCCTCCTTTGTACAAGGAACACCAGGATGAGTACTGCCAGAGCCCTACAAAATAATCTCCAGCAGGCTGGTTGAATGTGAATGTCTTCGACGAAACACTCAGAAGTTTTGATGAGGGTGGCCTGAGGGCCCAACACCCTCCAGTGGGCCCTGTGCTCACTGCATGCCCACATGGAGCCTTTTTTAATCTACAAAATCCTCACCGTTGTTCTTCTTGGTGTACTGGAGCTTGGCATATTCAGACCCAGAATGACCAGACTTGATGGTCCAATGGTCCAGGTCCTGTTCCAGGCCCACAAGCCCGTTGTTTGACAGTATTGGGTTGCTGCTGTACGGGTCTGGACCCTGGGTGTATGACGTGCTGGAGTAGGTGTCATAGTATGCCAGCAGGTCGTCATCAGCAGTTGTGTTGATGGTGCTGTAGATGGGACTGTCGTTGGACGTCGTGCTGCGTTTCTCTGACTGGTTCGGGTAGTTTATGATCCCAACAGCTGCACAGCAAAGAACTATGTTACATTAAGAATGATGATCATCCATTCAGTACTCTAACGTGCTATTTCACAAAGCACTGCATATCAGAGAGCTCTTACTGTTATAATATCTCTCCGAGTCCAGTTTCCCAGAACAGCAGTTGACTGAGTCTTTGCTGTTGTGAGTGAGGTTTGGAGTGGGCCAAGAGTCAGCCAGCCAGGGGTAGTTGCCCATATTTGATCCCAGCAAACCAGGCCTTGGAAGAGAGATGCGATTATATCAATACTGTTTCCATGAAACACACAGTGACACGAATCATCTGATGAACCAAATAATAACAACGTAGAGTTTACCCTCCATTAATGATTCCTGATCCCTCACTGTGAGCAAAGCCAACTGCAAGAGAAAAAAAAGTTTGAATCGGGGAAACAGCAGAGAAGATGAAGCTTTTTTTTTTTTGCCTTAAACCTTTCTTTTTCCCCCCTCTCCAAAAAGCCACTGAAAGATAAAGATGTTTTGGACCAAATTATTATGCTCCATAACCAAATAAACAGTTTATCCCACACGGAGTTTAAGAAAGCAGATTTGAATTGATATTTTATGAGGGCGCACTGCTGACCTACATTCACCAAGAGGCACACGGCAGATCTATAAACAGTATGCCCGCAACACATAAAAATGCAGATGTCATTTTTCTGTTGCTGTATACGGAGTCATGGAAGGCAAAAAATCCATTATTAATTAAATAAAAGAATCCATAACATAAAGTGAAACAATACATGCAATGCTGTGCTGTGAAATATTAAAGTGAAAAATTAAATTGCATGTTTGCTCCTGATATGAGGCCTTGAGCCATTATTGAGCAAACATCTCAAAGTCAGAGAAGAACTGACGTGCTATGTGCTTCTGAGCCAAAGGGCATCAAATAAAGTGTGTGCTGTGCTTTTTACGCATGCTTCAGTGTGTCTCTAGAGATTTCGGGGGGCTTTTGTTGTTTTTCTTGCTCCTGCCATGAAGACTACCCAGTGGGGATAAATATATTTTAATTAACTGAATATGCGATTAAAGTGCAGGCGTCGCTTTGCAAAGTACAAACTAAAATTGAAAACATTCATCACTGCTTAAGATATCCCCAGAGGTCTATTAAGAACTTTGTCACTGTCACTGGATGAAAACAAAATCTGATGGTTTGCTTTACGACAGCTGGAGCCTTTTTCCCTCTCTTATGACTCCCTTACATAGATATTAGGCTGTCACAAGGTGCATCAAATCATCATGAGTCCTGTGACGGCAACCTCTTCTTCCTTTTACTGTTTTTCTTTCTACACTTAAACCCACCTAAGGCAGGCAAGTCATAGTTAATCCCCCCGCCTCTCTCTTACCTGCCGGGGTATATGCAAAGGATGTGGTATAGTGTCCCAGCTGCTTCCTCCTGCGGTGGCGGTAGTACAGCCATCCACTGAAGCCCATCAGCACCAACCACGCAGCCACACCCAGTCCGGCGATGAAGGCCGGCTGGCGGATGACATTTGTGATCTGCTCTGCTATACTGAGGTCACCGCCCTTTTTCACGGCTGTCGAAGTCTTCTCAAGCGGAGGAGCTGAAAGCGAAGCAGTCCAGTTAATGCAGTCACATGATACAAAGACAAAGCAGAGCGCTGTCAGTCACGTCGCTGTGGGGGGGGGGAAATGGTTTCGTGCCAACATGCATCATTCAGATTCAGTAACAGCAGTCTAATAGTGGTGGCATTTCACTTGTCTTTCTTTCTAAAGTAAAGCATCTGAAACTGGTTTTAAATGAAGGAAGTTATATTGATTTCATTTGTAGACAGACTTCCTGCCTCCACAGACATGTGTTAGGAGTCTCTTTTTAGGGACGTGACACCAATTACTACCTGTAGGCATTTTAGCTTAGCATGTTCCAGTTTTTCTCAACAGCACCCTGTAATGGCTCCGTTACACTAGAGTAAAAATAGAACCGCAACTCTTTGTGACTAGAAATTATTTTTTTATTTAATTTTAAATTGGCAACTGCATTTAATTTTTCTTTAGCGATCGATTGCAAGTAGCTGTGGTAACCAGCTGGTTAGTGGCCTCTCTCTCTGCCTCAAACTAGACAGGTTGCCTCCCATCTGGCAACCTGTCTCCAAACAATTGCGGTCCAACTTGGACTGACTGCAATCAGACACACTGGTAAAGGTTTGCAAAAAGCAGCCATTTCATTTATAAACACTCACAGATTGCCAACGTTTTCAATGAATCTGCAGATGAGCACGATTTATAAACATCTTTTTGCAACTGGGGACTCGGCACACTATTTCTTTGGTCTCCTACCGCTGTTTTCCCCAGTGTGACTATAGCATAAAACCACAACTTGTGTTTGTACAGACGAAACAAGAAATCTTTCTTTTAGTAAGAAAACAAATGTGTCCATTTTTTCCTTAAAAGAGGTACAATTAAAAGAAAATGATTTCAGAGAACACTGGTAGCGACACATCTTCTCTGACTTTGTGACTGACAAGAGCAGAGCCACAGAAATACCAAACTAAACAAAATAAATGCCAAACTTATTATGCAATCAAAGCTACTGACTCTACTTTGAATTCGTGACAAACATCGTCCAAACATGAGTGACTATGATGCACCAGCTTTAATACTATTCACGCGGCACGGTCAACTCTCCACATACAGATTTTACATGTGGTAAACTCAGCTTGGAGAGTGCATCTTGGCATATTTCTGCATGTGTAGTAACTGTAACAGTTTGAGTGACTCACTGAGGAGCAGGCTGACAGGCGGGCTTTGGGCGCCCACACCCAGGCTGGTGACAGCAGCCACCACCACGCTGTAATGGACTTCAGGCTGCAGGCCCGTCAGCAGGATGGACAGGACTGCTCCGTCCACTGTTCGGTTTATCTGGTTCTCCTGCTCCACGCCGCTGCCCAGACACCAGACCTAATGGACACCAGAGTTGTGGGTTTTCAATGAGAGGTCACACGAGAGGTCATACATGTTAGCAGAAGACATGGTGAGACACATTACAAGACTATTGTCTATAAGATGTAAAAAGAAATAGATGCAAAGAATGCTCAGTATGTAAAATCTTCACCACCTCTGCTATAATCCCACACCAGTCTGCATTCTTCTACAGTGGGTAAACCTTTTATTTATTCTAAATCTCTTGTAGAGCATCTGTGATGAAGACACGGGGTGTTGTAATGAAAATGTGTCATGTAATACCATGCAATATTTTTGTTCACATCAGCCTTTGAGGGCTTGAACAAAATATTGGGTGCATTTCTCAGAAATTGAAATATTTAAGGGGATTAAGTGTGATCCCTGCCTTTGGCTGATGAGCCGTCACACATTCAAAAGAATCTGGATTTCCATGATCAGACTCATAACTCTCTACATGTAGACACAAGATAGTGAGAAAAAACAATCAAAACAATAGTACTCCATGTTCTATGTTGATGCCCCCCCCCCCCCCACACTGCAAGAAAAACCAAAAATATTAATATAATGTATGTTTATAAATAAAAAACAA
>VOQJ01025286.1:2144-13828 GCA_015052665.1 Apistogramma diplotaenia | reverse complement strand
CCCCCCCCCGCCCCCCAAAAGTAAATCTCAAGTCATGCAGTATTTTCTACAATAAGGATGAAGCCGCAGGTTCATTTTAAACAGCTCCTCTGTGCAGAAGTGATGACTAATCATGAGTAATAATTCCACATATTGTCAACAAGGAACCTGCATATTTAAAGGCTGCGGTTAAACTGTTTAGACAGCTCACAGCAAAGCCAAGCCGCCACAGCAGTTAACAGGTATTTGCATACCGGAGTACAGTACTGTGTACACAGTTACACTGCAATACTTTTCCTTCAGAGGAAAGTCGAAGTTGGAGCAACAGTGAAAAAGCAGCGCGTTCCTGTCATCGGCGAATAAAGTTCAAACACAACAGGTCCAACAAGGAAGTGAAGCCCCTGCTTCAGGCTGCAGAGCATGAAGCTTAAAGTTCACTTACCTGCTCGTCGTGTTCACCTGTAGCGGAAGAAGCCATGTTGAAGAAGGTGTGTGGTGTAGCTGCTCCGGTTCACAGGTAAGTTTAGTTACAGCAGATTCACCCAGAGTCCAAATAGTGACAAAATGAGGTGACATCTACTCACAGCTTCACTTTCTCACTAAACTGCCCCACGAGGAGTCCCTGCAGCGGTGAGAGGGGCGGAAGGGGGCGGTGAAGTCGATAAAACCTCCAGGTGCAGCGGCCGGGCACTACGCGTCTGCGGCGGGGAGCGACTCAACACAAGAGGGCAGCATTAGCCCCTCTGTCAGTGCCATAGATGCTGCACCATGTAACTGCAACCATCTGCTGTTTCATGTTTAAATGTTTGTCACTCAAACTAATAATGGAGCCCCGTGAAACTCATGAATGCACCCAAATCACTGCAAAGACACAGCTGTACCTCAACAATTTCATGGCCAATCGGTAATATTTTTACAGCATCTATTAGCTACAGAAAGTCTCCATCTAAGCACTAACTTGTACAACATTCACGCATGCACACACCATTCAGCAATATCTTCATCATCCATTAGCTTATAAATATTAGGTCCAAGATATTTGAGTTATTAGAGATGGTGAGATTATCCGTCGATTTGAAATCAAGATGTTTGTCCTCCTTGGTCCTGCAGATCAGGACAACACTATATCAGATATTCTGTTACACACTCTAGGTCATGTACCACTGTGGCAAAGCACCCAAACGCAGGACTCAAAGAGCCGAGCGTTTAATAGCCGGTGGGATGGGCCAGCAGCACGAAATACTAAACACTCTCCTACAGAGAGGGGGGTGGGGTAGTGGCGGGCAGAAAGCATCAGTGAAGCAGCAATTATCCAGGTTCATTTCTAAGTCACAGGTGCAGACTTCCTGGTTTCCTGTGTAACCTACACTTATCCCAGGAATACAAATGAATCTAAGTAAGAGTTCTCTGCAAATGCGCCAAATAACAGCTTCAGTTTTAACTCAACTCTTACAAGTTTGAAGTCGACGTGTCAGCGCTTCTGCTGCCTAACTTACTTTAATTTTGACTCAAAAACAGAAATCAGTGTTTTAGACTGGAAATTGGCTTTATTTCAGCTTGATACATCTAGCATCCACAGATTGCCATGTTTGTATAGAAACACACGAGTGCACTGTTGAGCCACAGCAGAAAGGTTAGTCTGCAAATGAACCAAGTTTAATCTACAAATGGGCCTCAGTCACAGAGCAGTGGCATGTACAGACATCGTTATTCTCTCAGTTCTCAAGTATTTGTGCATTTCAGTTTACCTTGTTAAATTGTGTAGGGTTTAATATGTTGGTGTACTAAGTTCTATCTCAAAGTAAAAGAACCAAAAGCACCCGTTTCTTCAACCTTTGAGTGGAACTTCTGATGATCCATTCAGCCCAACAGTTTAACAGAACCTCGTCTCTAATTTAATCCCCATGAAGTTTAGGACTGCTGATGTACAAAGACAAAAATACAAGAGAAGTAGTTTATTCGGGTCACTGGATTTTAGCATAAAGCTGGTCGATCTGTGTCTTGAAGAGTTCTTTGAGCTCAGCCCTCTTGGCTTTGAGGGTGGGAGTTAACAGGCCGTTCTCAATGGAGAATGGCTCCGGGTGGAGGTGCACATCTTTAACCTGCAGCAACGAGGAAAAAGACTGTTAGAACTGATCCATGCGACAGTGTGAGAAACCAAATTTATCTCAAGTTGTTGCACATTTTAAATCTTTGGTTCACAGGCTACGGAGGGCATTTGGGGACAATGGTGGGCTCAGTGTGCCGGGACTTTGATAACCTTCCCCTTTAAACCACTAGAGGGTGACAGCAGGTCACAGAAGTGTTGGAGCTCAAAACCTTGAATCAGATGCTACAGAGTTTACAGAGACATAATGCTGATGACAGCTGACTTCAGAGACATGAGGCAGCCATTTCATTTGGGTGACTCAGCAAGTCGTTACCTGCTCGAAAGATTTGAGTCCTGCTTCTTTGCCTAGTTTGGTCATGTCTGAAATAACGGCTCTCTTAATTTCCTGCAGACAAATTAAAAGGTTTCTCAGGAAGTCATTTGAGGTTATGTACAATTGTGTTACAACACTGTTAGAGACATCAGACTTACAGGGATTCTGCAGAGTTCTTCAATGGAGCCATGGAAGCCATGTTTTTTAGCCAAACCAGGCAGGACTTCAGGATCAGGAACCACAATGGCAATCAGGCAGGACTACAGACAAAGAAGGTAGTACAGTCAAAGTAACCCTCATGCACTGCATGTACACACGGTACCAGGTCTCAGGATACCTGCAGACTGTCTCCATGCACAAACACTTGGGCCACCGGTGCACTGCGCACATACACGTTCTCAATCTTCTCTGGTGCAATGTACTCCCCTTGAGCCAACTTGAAGATGTTCTTCTTCCGGTCAATAATCTTAAGAACGCCACTCTGCCAAAAACATCAGATTAACGTGAAGCGATTTGAACTATTGTGTCCATGTCTGGTTAAAGTAATGCTCACATCTGGAAAAGTGTCATTCTTGAGCTTCAAGTAAACATTTTTACAAAGTGATTCATTTCTTCTTTGCTAAGAAGTCATCGTCTCTCCAACAGTACTTTAAAAGTGCAGCAGCTTCATGTCATTAGAGTCACTTAGAAAGTCCATCACAACCCCCTGAAACCAGCACCAGCTTTTTAAATCCCTCTACAACCATCTCTTGCCCAAGCTTTATATTGACTGGACAGACCAAAGAGATGCTGATGCCTTCACTGAACTTAACATGCAAGAGAACAAACATTTCCTCAAGCTCAGCCTGCTCCTTTAAAACTGCAGCACCTCAGGAAGTAACCAAAGAAACCACAATGTGTTTCCAGCCTCTGCAAGGAATCAGTGACTCATTTCGACAAGCTTTCGAACTCTGCCCCATTTCTTCTTCTGCATGACCGGTACTGTGAACCCAGGGCTTGTTGTCGGACTTAAAAATGAGCCAATTACCGGAAGCCATTTCCCAACATCTCCGGTATGGAGCCAACCATCTTCATCCAAGGCCTCTGCAGTCTTCTTTGGATCTTTTAAGTACCCCTTGAACACATTTCTCCCTTTGATACAAACCTGGAAAGAGAATGGAATTCGTCATTCCTGTAAGAACACTTTGTTTGTAATTTGCAGGTCTTGAAATCTAAAGCATGCTCTACACTTTTATCCCAGATTTACACACAAGTTACTCAAATTCTGAACACAAAAAGGTCGTCAGTTTGAGTACCTGAAGTTAATGTTGCACTACTGCAGGTTTAAATATCCCGCAGCAGGTTATGGACCTACCTCTCCTTCACCATTTGAAGCAAAGTAGTTCATTTCGTCAACATCCACCAACTTCACAAAATTGCAAGGCAAAGGCACCCCAACGTGACCTGGGGGGTAAAAAGAAACCACAAGTCTGAAATGTACTGTAGCTGAAGTTTGAATAGGAGATTAGTCACTGCCCTCAGTGAGGAACAAGGGGGATGATGAAGGCTGCTTCTGAACTGTACCTGCAGTGGCGTCACATGGCATGGTGAAGGTGCAGCTGGCTGTGCACTCGGTCTGGCCGTAGCCCTCAAAGATCTAAGAGGACCAGTTAAAATAATGGCAGCACTGATCTTAACATGAACCTGCTATGCAGCCTAATTCTGAAATCATGAGCATTTTTTAAAAGTGTCCAACTTAATTCACTTTTAATGAGGTCATTTAGAATACATGCGCATCTTTGCAGGAGTGCAAAACGAAGCAAAGACAACTTCAAACATTATCAGCACGTTTAATATCTAGAGACTCCACGATTCACAGAAATCCACATACAAGCTGCACACAGAGGATTAAGTGTTCATTACCTGGCAACCCAGAGCAGCTCTGAGAAACTTGAGAACAGGAGGAGATATGGGGGCTGCGCCAGTCACCACAAACCTCACGCGCCCCCCCAGAGACTCCTACAAGAAGATTAAGCACATTGACCTTTAATGGAGGATGGTGCAGCTCTGAGCATGAGAAGGGTGCATTAACTGGGGGTCTTCCACTTGGACATGTCAGGCACCATTTCATAAACTCATGAATTACATAAACTGTGCTAATGAATGTCTAAGTGTAGAGGAAAAAGCACCTGTTGACGATGCAACCTACATTCAGCCACTTCGTTACACCATGTTAGTACCAGGTTGGACCCTGCTGCTCACCAACTGATCCTCTTTTTTGACCAATCAATCCTAAATAGATTGTTGTGGGAAAGTCCCATTAAAACCAGCAGTTTGACCCTCAGACCATCACATTCAGAGCTCCTTCCCCACAAAGAGCTTCAATGCACTGTTGCTACCATGTGATTGGCTGATTAGATTTGCATTAACAAGCATGTGAACATACTTAAGCAGCCAGAGAGCGCGCGCACACACACACAGCTGCAGTTCTTCAAACACGTACCTGGACTTTGTTGAAGATGAGCTTGTCCCACACACTGTTCTTCCTGATGATGCCATCCTTCACCTCAGCATATTTACTCTCCACGGCAAAGTTTAGCAGCCACTTCTTGAAAGGTGTCGTGGCACTGCTCTGAACCTGGTGATCAAAGAAAAGATGAATGAAGAGTTCTGTGGTAAGTGTTGGGCGCTCAGCTCACTCACCTTGTCATAGATACGGTTGAGAAGTCGAGGCACGACAGGGAAGATGGTGGGCTGCAGCGTCTTCATGTCGTCCGGCAGCAGCCTGATGTCCCCCTGGTAGAATCCCACCTTGGCTCCAGCACCAAAGACGACTGTCTGCGAGTTACAAAGAAAACACTTCAAATGTCTTTGAGCGACTAACTGATCTCGATGAGTCTGGACTTTACCTGCACAACCCTCTCAAACATGTGGGCCAGAGGCAGGAAGGAGATGGTGACGTCCTGGGTGTTTGGATTAATCGATGCCTGCAGGGACGAGTTCAGTCAGCAATAACGAACCGTTTTCTTACAGACCAAATAAAGCCTCCTTATGTACCTCAATGGTTCTGAGTACACCTGCAGCATCAGCAACCACGTTCTCGTGGGTCAGCATTGCTCCCTTCGGGTTCCCTGACAAGTACAAATATTTACAGTTCAGAGCTTAAACATTAAAATGCATTATTACACAAATCCTTTGGTGCCATTTAACTGTTGTAATAGGCCAGAACAAACGATGTTTGCTTCTATGCATCTGGCATCATTTCATAAAGACTGTTTAATGTATTTAAGGATTTGATCTTTAATAAGAAGACCATGACAAGCCAACTTTCAGGTACATGCACAATATTTGATGTTGCTATAGGGAAAGTTCAGGGACTGTAAAAGCCTCATTTATTCTTGGGGAAAATTGCCATGAAAGTGGTTCAAAGGTCACTGAGAAACCGGCTCAACAACCAGCTTAGAAGCAGAGAAGCTGACTTCATGTTTGCACTCAGTGATCATTCCTATGGTGCAGAGGGGCTTCCCCCACCACAGTCATTCACAGACTAACCAACATCTTTTCTTCGTCACTGCCACTTTGTTTGGTTAAATTTAATTTGGAATCAATCATTAAATTTTCCTTGTAGGCACCAACTGTGAGTCTTAAAGTAAAATCACCTGTTGTGCCGCTGGTGAAGCAAACAATGCTGAGGTCCTCTGGCTTTGGGGGCTGTTGGAACACAGTTCATCAGAACAGGACGCAGCCTTTCAAACTCAAAATGAATTTCATTAAATGACCATCACAAGCTTACAATCGGCTTTTGAAGATGACTTCGCCCCAGTGCCTGGAGATGGAAAACAAAACGTGTTTTCAATAACGCTGAACGTCTCGCTGCATTAGTGCAGACTTTAATGTGCATTTCCTAAGAAAGGACCAAACACAAGCAATGACTCAGCAGCAGCTTTGTGCCCAGCATGCGTCACCTCCACATCCTCCAAGGACACGACGTCCACGCCACACTTGGCTCCTCGCTCGACCAGCTCCGAGCCGAACGGGTCCATGATGATGATGGTTTTGAGGACTGCCGTCTGGCCCTGCTCTCGGTTCTGCAGGAGCACTTCTGCCTTTTTTGGGTTGTCACAAAGCACTGTGGAGAGCTCCGCTGAAACAAGTGGAAAACCTCAGCTGGAGTAACGTTAAACTCCTTGGTTAGACTAAAGTCGTTTCTAATGTCACCACATTTAAAGACGTGTAGCTGTCCAGTAAAATGTCCATCAAATGAGCTAAAGGCAAAATTAATTTGAAGCAGCACATTGGAAGAAAAAAAAATTAAAGAGGACAGTTGCAGATCCCTGTAGGGGAGGGGTGCTCAAACCCAGGCCTGGGGGGCTGGAGTCCTGCAGCCTTTGGATGCAACCCTGCTTCAACACACCTGAGTCAAACAATCAAGTCATCAGCAGGACTGTGGAGACCTTAACTGCATACTGAGGTGATTCAGCCATTTGATTCAGGTGTGTTGCAGCAGAGTTGCATTCAAAAGCTGCAGGGCACCGGCCCCCCAGGCCTGGGTTTGAGCATCCCAGCTGTATGGAATCAGGGAGAGACCGGATTTCAAAGAAGCTCCAGTTACCTTGGTCAATGATGAACACAAGAGCCTCAGGACCCAGGGTGTCATACAGGGGAACAGCTACCATTGAATAGGTGTAACACGCCATTTCACCAATAATCCACTGCAAGTGACCCACAAACAGTCAGATATTTGGTCACAGCAAGAAATTACAAAGGTTTCCAGACGTCACTGACCTCAGGTCTGTTCTGTGCAAAGATGCCAACAAACGTGCTTGAGTTTGGCTTCAAACCCCTGTGAATAAGGCCGGACCCCAGGTGCTCCGCCCGGTCAGACACCTGTAGAAGAAAAAGTGGTGTGAGGTTAAGTTGATCTTAATGTTTCCGAGACGTTTATGCATTAGCCTGTCGTTTACCTGCCTATACTTCAGCCACTGGTATGGTCTTCCTGGTTTCCTGTAGCCCAAACAGGGTCCATTACCTGAACAGCACAAGAGCTCATTTAACTACAAGGTCCTTAAAGGATTGCTTTAGCCCTCATCCCTAACCCTTATTTTAAAAACATGGAGGCGCCTGGTGTGACGCCCCTTGTGAATCAGCTGCCCACTTTGTAAGCCTGCAGCCTTTTCCTGTGTTTTCAACTCAAGTTTACTTATATAGCAACAAATGTCACCTTCTGATCGGATTCCTTTTAGAAAAAAACCTGATCACAGTCACTGTGACCCACGTGACAACATCCAGTCTGAGGTGGAGCAACCACACTAACATGCTGGACATTATCCAGGCAGGATGATCCAGCCTTGGTAGGCAGATGCTAACATGACTAACACTTTCAAGGCAACATAAAGTTTTGGCTTCAGTACATTGTTTTTTGCTTGTATGTCATCAGGTTTTAAATGATATCAAATAAGATCATGACAAACGTAACATTGCCCCCAAAACAATACACAAAGTATCCAAGACTGCAAATACAGCCACCGGCCCCCGAAGAAAGCGGCAACACGCTTGTGAAGGACGTGATCACCTGAAACCTTCAGACCCCTCTGAAAAACCTCGTAGAGCGTTTTTGCATCTTTGTGGTAATATGACATCAGGTTGTTGTTCTCCTCCAACAAAGCAGACTTTCTTGCACCATCCTGACGGTTTAAAGCAGAAGCAATGTGAGAAGATCAGCAGAAGATCATGCACCGACTGAAGAGTCTGCGATATTTGACAGTCTGACAACTTGCCGCCTTTTACCTTGATACCCATAGTTTGGCAGTTGAGGTCAGTGGGGGACCGGATGGGGCTCGGTCGACTGTTCAGGTAGAAGAGGGTGGCGGCAGCCAGGCCGAGCAGGGAGACGATTACAGGGGTTGGGAGCGGGGAGAACAGGAGCTGGAAGAAGTACTCCATGGTGCAGAGTCTGCAGGAGAATGTAGAGTTTACATTTGGGCCAAATCTGAGTGAAGCTCCATATAAACCTGCTGTCCATCATGATGCATCTGAGCTCCTTCACAGTTCTTTGGACTGTGTCCAATAATCAAGTTCAAAGTCAACATGAATTGTGCAACAATTATGCTTGTCAGTCAAGATAGAGAGCAAGTGATAAAAGCTCAGAGCATTACAGTCCTGCACTTTCAAACACCTGCAAAGATGTTTGAAGCCATTTTTCTTTGATACAAATGTTTCCCACTTTTGACCACCACAAAGGTCCAATTAGAGAGCAGGACAACTGGAACCGTGAAGCAGCCGCATTTAAGGACACATTCGACCTTTTGTCCAACGCTGGAAAACGTTGGTTTAGATTTAAAAATGGGCCCTAAAAATAATGCTGTTACAAGTGAACCAACACGATCAGAAGGGGTCACAGGTTCTCCTACCTGCTGCTGGTCCTCAGGTGTGTGCAGATCCTCTGCTCTGAAGGCCAACACTCAGAATGAGGACTCATAAAAATGGCACGAGCCTTCAAACCCTTGAACCTTGACCACATCACACTCATGGGTTTAAAGAAACAGCCTGGGTTGGATGTCTGAGTATTAACGTGTAAATTGTGCAACTTCAGCTGCCTTCAACTATCTGCTCTGACAACCACAAGTTCACTTTGATTTCCCTCCAGATCGATAAAACCTTTATCTGCGCTTGATGAAAGTCTGCTTATGTCCTGCTCCGCATGTTAAACTGCCTACAATTTAAAGAGACATGGCACAACAAAAACATCTTTAAGCATCTACATCCCATAAGCCAACATTGCATATTGTCAGTGCCTTCCTTTTGAAGAGAGTCCAAAGTGTATCACATGCTGCTGAAATCAGAAACGAGATTAGATAAATGAAGCCACATCTTAAGACCGGCGACGCAGCAGTGGGAGCAGCTCATGTTTATGCACCAAGCAAATATTAATCACTGCCCATCAGACCAAAGCAAAAAGCCACTGAGCTGAGAGTGGATTTGCTGGCTTTGCTGTTCGCTAGAAGTCAGAAAGACATTGCTGATCTTCTTACAGCTCTCCTTGTGTGAACGAATTAATTTCAAAGGCAGAAAAGGTTCATTAAAGTTACCTGGTGGGATTAGCGGCAGGAGCTGGGGACCAGGCTGAGCCGGCTGATCCCCTGGAGAGAAAGCAGCTGAAGCAAGCAACACCACTAATGTACAAGCTGCCCACCTGTGGTCATTAGCACCTCAAACTGCACACAGGTGTGAGAGGCACCAAGCAAGGCTGGACCTGCCTGCTCTGCTGCCTGCAGCCCTGCAGGAGGAGGAGGATCACTTTTCACTTCTCCACCAAACATTCTTCATAAATTCAGCCCACATTCTTTAAATAAACGTGCCCCCCCCCCCCGTGCTGCAAGAATCTCTGTTATAGACAAACTAAACTTTGACACTGGATTTATGATCCTTAAGTGATAACTAAATGTGGCACATGGGTCATTTACTGATCTACAGTATTGTAGTTAAATCGAGGGCTGATCTTCTTAAAGACAATAATAATTTATGTCCCATTTTTCTAAATGTTTGCTGTTAAAAATACAACATCTATAGTTAGAGATGAAAATGAAAAAGCACAACGTGTTTTTATTGTCAGTTTTTAAAACAGACTATGAATTGTGTAACTAAAAGTATTTTTGATCCATGATCCAAACAATAAGAAGCATCTCCTCCCTGCACCACCCCTCTCCTCCATGCATTTACATTCTCTCCTCCCTAACCAAATGCCCAGAATCACCAGTGAAATCGAGTATTTAAGCCCTGTAACACCAACAGGATGATGCTGAGGGGGTCATGAGTCCTACACTGCTGCTTCACTTCACACTTGTGTTAACTGCTGCCACCGGCATCAGCACCAACGGGTCTCAGCCTCACAAGCTGCTCATCGCCTTCCAGGCTCCCTGGAACATGACCTTCCCCTTCAGCGCGCAGCGGCTGGGCTCGGCCATCCAGATCGCCGTGGAGAAGGTGAACACCAACCCCTCCTTCCTGGGAAACATCAGCCTGGATTTTGTGTACAAGGACACCGGCTGCAAACCCAAAGAGTCCCTCGGAGGATTTATTCACCAGGTGTGGAAAGAAAAGGTGTCGGCGCTCTTTGGTCCAGCATGTCCTGAAGAAGCCGAGGTACGACTCGTGTGAAACGTCTTAAACAAGTTACGAACACAATGTATCAACATTCATCTAATATAAGAGCAGAAAACTTTCTTTGATGTATTGTCAACCATCATACATTAAACACTGCATATGAACAAAATTAGATTTTAAATGACTTTATTCTAACTCCTTGTTATTGTTTGATGGAGCCATTCAGAGCAGGTGTGTCAAACATGTGGCACGTGGGCCGCAAACGGTCCCAAACAGGTCATGGGAAGCAAAAATGATAGTAGAGCACAAGATTCTGACTTTTAGATGTATTTTTCCTCAGGAAGCGTCGTGCTGCAGAAATGGAACAAACCATCAAACAGATCCAAGTTGACGGTCTAATTATAGTCGGTTTCACAGGTTTCTGAGCAGCTGTTTCACCCATGAAGAACTGGCTTATGTTAGAAATCTCTTCCATGTTTTCTCCCCCTTTCTGATACACTTTTTGCTTTTTATTACTTTAATATTACTCATTGATGCTGTCTCCAGGTCACTGGTCTTATTGCATCAAAATGGAACATCCCAATGTTTGGCTTTGTGGGACAGTCGTCCAAAATGGACAACAAAGACATCTACGATTCCTACATCACCATCATGCCCCCTCTGAGAAGAAGCGCCGAGGTCCTGCTGAAGACGTTGGAGTTCTTTGGGTGGAGTCACGTGGCTTTGATCGGCGGGGGATTAGACTCAAACACCTGGGACAAGGTCGACGCTTTGTGGAAAACAGTTGAGGATCCTCTGAGAGACAAATTTAAGCTGACTGCAGCGGTTAAATTTGACACCAGCAACCCTCAGCTAGTTCATCAAAATGTTAGGTACATCTCAAAGGTTGCCAGAGGTAAGAGGCGCCTTTCAGCACTTGGTCACAAACGTCTTCTGCTCTGTTCCATAGTCCTTCTTCACTCCATAACCTGAGCCTGGTGCTGCTGGAGGTCTCATTGTGCTTTAAAGGAGTTCTTCCTCCCCACCATCACCAGTGCTTCCTCTTTCTGTGTTTCGCCCTCTAATTCTGCAGGATTTTTACATTGCAATTAAAAGCACCTTGTTTAGGTCAGCTTGTTGATATGTAAAGCACATTTTTATAATTAGTTTCTTTACAAAAACGCTCTCCTCTGCCCCCCCCCCCCCCCTCTTTTTTGGTTG
>VOQJ01025284.1:15170-33965 GCA_015052665.1 Apistogramma diplotaenia | reverse complement strand
GCCTTAAACATGCAATCTCTCCAATGGCCAGCAGGGGGCAACTGTTAGTTTCAAGTCTTAATTTCACCACAATGTTCATTTCATAAGTTCTAATTTCAGCATATCAAGATGTTGACGGTCACAATGCTCAGCTCGGGGCACTGGTACAGCTGGGTTGAGCAGGTGAAGCACATGCTGCAAGATTACTGCAGCGGCCTGGGTGTCACTTACTAAGTGTCTTCACTCTGCTCTTCTTAGCTTTCCTGTCTTCTCTCCACTGTCCTAGCTAAATAAAGACCACAAAATGCTCAAGGCTTCAGAGGCTGCAGGCCACTGGGTGACATCACGCTGGTTATATATCTCTTTTCAAGGAGTGCCTGTCCGTGATTGGTGTTCCATTCACACTGTGTTGTGCACTTTGTTCCACGTTTATTATTTTTATTGCTGATCAGTTTTGTTTTTCACTTGCTCTCAAGTTTTTCTTTTGCTCACTGGTTAAATTTAGGCTCTTGGCTAAGTTCAGAATGAGCTCATGCTTTAGGATAAGGTACAACCATGCATATTGAAACATGACAGGTTGCATGGCGCTTTCAAGCACACCTAGTGCATGAATGCATTTGAAAATCCTCCAAGAAGAGTATCTGAGCACACCTTACTATCTATTACATAGTATGTAGCTAATGTTTAGATACATTTGAAATAGGAAATCTTTCAACAACAGCAAAGGTCAAACCTTTATATACTTTCACTCAGACGCTCTAAGACTTCGCCAGCAAAACTTCCCAGTTTTGAGTTTGAGCAGGTCCATCGTTATCATCCAAATTCAATCTCACCACGAGTGCTTTAATGGAACTTGTATCCTGTTTATTGCAAAAGGCCTGTATTTGTTTCCGTGCCAGCACACAGAGAGCCCTCAAGCACTGTGGAGGTGGAGGGCTCCAGCTATTGAAGGAGTTATCTATGGCAATGGTAGAAATGGAAACAAAGATGAACCCAGGGGATCCACTGGGGCTCTCTGTGCTCCATACTGGGTCCCATTAGATGTGACAGGTGATAAATTGTGCGAAGGGCAAAAACAAACTACTCAGCAAAAGCAGGCAGACGTTGATAAACGAAGGCACACTGGGCTCATGATCGGGGAGCTCAGGGAATTCTCCGGCAAAATGCCACCTCGATTTCTGGTTGAGCCATCCGGCCCAATTAGGCCGGAAGATGGGCTGCTTTAGGGACTGCAACTCGGTGACACGTCATCCTTTTCAGTCATAGGTTTGAAAAGCAAAATGTCAAGCGCCCGATAGTTTCCAGTTCAGCTCCCTGGACAGCGGTTACACATCCGAGGAATGAAGTGAGGGTCTAATTCTGCACTTTTAGAAACATATTTACGTTTGTGAATTTATCCGAAAGGCTGTGTGTAAAAAAAAATCAAATTTAAAAACAGAAAGATGAATAAAAAGTTATAATTTTAACCGGCTAACAAGACCCAATTAAAGACAGAAGGAAACACTCTCTGCCTTCACTTTGAAGCACTTTCCCCTCATGCATTCATGTCACTTTAAAGCCACAAAAAAAATCTAAGCTTTTTTCATTGCACACTAATGAAATGTGCAGAACTGTTGCTTAACAGGAAAAAAAACACACAATGCTGATTTGCAAATATTTTTTAGAGTCCCAGTTTACGCCGGACTAAATAAATCCACATCGCACTAAACAAACTGCATCTTGTCGCAGGCTTACTTCAGAAGAATGAGACCAGAGAGATGCTGATCTGCAGACGGAGGAGCATGACTCCACGGCTCGTTTCTGTCCCGGGAACAGACGTTGATATGGGGGAGTATAAGTACCTGAGGGTCCACATGCAGGAAGTCTTCCATACCTCATGCAATAACTCTCTACTGTGCAACATATCAGTCCAGGAGAGAATCATCTGTTCTTTCGTTTTACTATCATGTTATATCATCTATAATTCAGCTCTTTTTAAAGATAGAAATTAGAAATTATTGATGCAAAATTAAAATGATAGGATGCTTTCATGTTATGGGTGCATAAAGCAAAGAGCAGGTGACTTTAGCCTGTTACCAGGCTTTTGGTGATGCAGAACTCTGGAATGCATTTGTCACCGGTAAGGACTTTTGACTCTGCGCATCTACAGATCTCTGGCACTCCCTGTATTTCATGCATTTTCCAGTTGTGACACGATATCACATTTCAACCGAGTTGGGCAGAAGACCGCTCGGAGAGTGTGGGAGAGTCACGCTGAAGTCGCTGAAACATTTTGTGAAGTGCACAAAGCTCCAGTCGAAATACCAGATGAGGTATATGCTTCTCTACAGTACTTTGTAATACTGCTGTATGAAAGGACAGGTACCTGCACCTCCATAGGTCAAGTCAGGAAGCTTCTCTTCACACAAGGAGGACATTAAATGTCAGCCCTTCCTCCTACTGAAGCAGCCCTTCATCAACACATCTGCACTATTGGGGTCAAGCTACCAGGGCAGGCGAGTCTCCAGTTCCCCTCTCCTGCAGAATGGCCCTGAGCATGCAAGTAAGCAATATTTTGAGCTTGGATTATCTAGATCTGAGGTGTTAAATCCTCTTTTTATTAAGAGAAATATGAGTGCAAACAACTAGTCACTGTGACAAAACGGTTGCCTAGCAACTGTTGCTAAGATATCATTTTTTTCATGGCTCCACCCATGAAGTTGTTAGTTACCTTATTTAGAACAGTTGTGCAAAGTATTTTTTTTTTTGCACCATCGCCCATTCTGTGTGTTGGCACTCACAGAGGCAGGGTTCATGCATTAGGATTGGTCCACTCGTCTGGGAGGAGACGGGGAACGTAGAACCATACGTGCATAATGCTAAGATCACTATCGTGTGGTGAATGTGACGGGCCTCTGCCTCTCCAGGGCCGGCTGTGTTGTCTTGTTTGTCCTTCTCTGTTACCTTGTAGGTTCCTTCTAGGTGGGGTTAATTAGCACAACTGGGGGTGCCCGGCCACACATTGATAGCATTATTTGGTCTGCTGTGGAGTATGGCAACAAAAAAAAAAAAAAACTGTAGCTGATTTTATTATTTTATGAAGGGTTTATCAGAGGAGTTCAACGCGACAGAGAGGAAGCAAAATGCAGAGATGGAGAAGCAGTTGGCAGTGGACACAATGTGTTTAGCGGCTGAACAGGCCGAGCTGGCTGTGGACAGATGTGAACTCGATTTGATTAGAAGTGGACAATTGAATCCTGATAGTCCTGCTGAGCTGCACAGTTTTTCACTTTGCCCCGAGGCTGAAGAGCACTTTGATATTGTCTGCAACCCAAGATTGTTGCCAAAACTTAATGAAAATAATCACTTTTT
Organism: Apistogramma diplotaenia; assembly: GCA_015052665.1. Lineage (NCBI taxonomy): Eukaryota > Metazoa > Chordata > Actinopteri > Cichliformes > Cichlidae > Apistogramma > Apistogramma diplotaenia. The sequence goes on along the minus strand of VOQJ01025284.1, from coordinate 30,635 downwards.
TCCCCTTTATTTGAGCTTGTTGCAGACACCACTCAGCCCACACGCTAATGTTAGAGCGTGTGTGGAGCCATCAAGCACAGGAAGCTTACTCCTCTTTGTACTCTGTTGCAAAAGCAGCTGTTTTAAAGGCTTACGAGCTCATTCCATAGTGCTCGCAGGTTTCAGTGGTCATACACAGCACAGTAAGACTTCTCGTCTCTTAAAGAAAGTCAGTTTGTGTTTTTGTCCACTAGATGGCACAGTATTCCAGTTTTACAGACTACTTTTTCATGGTAATCTGCCTCTGCTCCTGCCTCTAGATTCTATTCACAGGCTCAGTTATGCGCTATGTAACTTTATATTAATGTACAGCCCGAGATGTGAACATGGATGTGTCCAGTCTGTTTCAGTATGTTTGTCTTTTAGAAAGTTGTATTTCAGTTTAGATTCAGGTCCTTTGTAATAAATTAAAAGTAGTTAACTAATTATTTTATCTTTAAAGCAACTAACAAACTGATGGAACTAACACAAGCCAGACAGGTTGATGAAGTCTTGATAAATGAATAAATATGGAACAGAATCGAAAACACAACCAATAGAACAAAACTAAAAAGAAAAAAATAAAGCAGGAAGTGACAGTATATTACTAAATGAGCGTGGTTAGCAAGAGGAAGTGTGCAAATACATGTGTGAGAGATGAGGGAGCGACAGCAGGAAAACATTCTGATCTTTATGTGTTTTTATCAGCCGCCTTATGTCTTATAAGTAAATGTTAGACAAAGGATTAGAACATGGGTACAAATGTTCAGCTCTACTGCTTTAAATGACCATTTTTAATTGACTTCTACACTTAGCTGCTGGTATTGCATTGAACGTTTGTTTTAATGCACTAGATGAAACGTAGCCGTGCACAACCCTGCATCCAAAGCACTCTAACTGGCTCTCATCGGTGTGGCCGCGTGTGTCAAATCATCAGACCTCCTTCAGGTGGGCGTATTGCTGTGAATAGTGTTAAGTTTGAAGCAGTGTGAAACAGTGATCTCATCTTATACACTAAAAGTGATTTTCAAAACAATCTTCTGGACAGGAGGTCAAAGCTTTTAGGGGACAAACCTCACAGGACTGCCTCAAAACTCTCTAAACTCAAGCTTCACAGAACGACAGCCTGATAGGACGTTTTTGGACACCATCTAGCTGGTGGGATAGGCTGCCCGTTGCCTCTGGTTCCCCAGGCCTTCCAAGGGTCTCCCTGCTTCCTCTTCTTCCTCTTCCTCAGGTTTCCTGGGCGACCTCTTGCTCCTGGGAAGATGGGGGGCGTCTCACCCTCATCACGCAGATGATAATGGACTTGTCTTTTGTCCTATCGCCCTGTCAGTTGTGGTGTCCCTGTATAATTGTAAAAACGAATAGAGAACAGAAAAGAAAAACACTAACAAAAGGAGCAGAAGCCTACGGAGAGGCTGTAGAACTCATCTTAGAAAACTTTTTTTCTTTTGTTGTCAAACAGCAAATTCAGATCATATTTCTGATTGCAAAAGCTGCCAGACAGGACAGGTTATTTGGACAAAAAATACTCCATCCATCCAGTCCGAAAAATGAGAATACGACCCGATTTCCGGTATGCGTTTTCAAAATAAAACAGAAAGTAACATTTAATTTTAATAACCATCCCAGGTACAAAACACACAGAGAAAGAACCCTGAGTGCAATGTAAAGATGGTAGAACAATAAGAAAACCGGTTTTAAAATCTTATTATGGAGCAAGTCAGCAAATCTTCAAATTTCATGTCAACTAATCAGGTTTTACTTCTCATTAAAAACGACGCTTTTATTTTTGTGGGGAAAAAACAGTCTTCCGGAAGCATTTGCAGCAGCTCGATTGGTCGCTTCAGCGGAGAGATTCAATCTGTTGGACGTCCTGTGGGAGGAGGAGGAGGAGGAGGAGGAGGAGGAGGTCATTTCAGCGGCGGACACCGAAGGACTGAGCCTCGCAGGTGAGACATCGTTCACGTATGACTTGATGGGTGTTTGAACCGTAAACAGTCCGCTGGTGTGATGGACGCAGAGGGATAAGGCGCCTCGTTTCGGTCGAACTTCTCCCGGAGCCTCCCGGTAGCAGACACACGATTATCCGTTAAATCGGCACCACTTCAGCAGCGGGTGAGGTCGAGTTGATGCCGGGCGTTCAACAGGCTGGAGCAGGCTTTTCCCCCCCAAGGCGGTGTGGGTGTGGGGGTGCCAAGTTCCTGCTCTGCAGCTGCTTATTACTGCAAATAAATAGACAAACTGAAGCCGTTTAGTAACCACATGTTGCCGGTTCGAGTCCCTCAAAAAATGCCAAAGTGTTGATCTAAAACTGATTTACAGAAAAAAGATGATCGGCTGAGTTTAAACTGTTGTAGGTTGCTCGTTGGCCTGTAATCTGCAGCATGTGATGAATGATAAAGTCATTCTGAGCCAATACAACATCACAGTTATATAAAGATGTGGTGAAAAAGGGCTGGACTGACTCATATAAACAGGTGCAAAACAGGTCATTTCTTTGTTTTATATATAAATAAATGCTGTTGAATTTTGACAGCAGTCTGCAGGAGTCAAGAACTGCGCTCCTTCACTGAACCTACAGGACAAAAGCTGGTGTTTCACAATACCATACGGCTCACCCTCAGGTTTACATTTTAATATACTCATATATGGACATATGCAGATCCATCCACTGTGGTGACCCCGGCAAAAAACATATTTTTCTTAACATCTGACTGGGTTGATGAGATCCCCATCTAGCTGTGGAGACCCTCAGCCTGTAGCTGGAGAGGGTCATTCTATATATAGGTCCAAAGTACCCCTTTCTTAGTCTGTTAAATCTATAAACAATCATGCATTTTTGCCCATGTAGTATTTTGTGTTTTCTTTCATATGCAGATCTGTTTTGTATCTAATCAGCCCCCCCCCCCTTCCCCTTCACAGCTCCCTTTCAGCTGGAGCTGGTGGTTTAGATGAGCCCAAACATCCTCAGTAGGGGTGGGAAAACATCTCACTGGGCCTTGCATTTGCATCTCCTCTCAGCTGAAATGTTCTATATGGATAATCATAAAGTGCTTGACATATGCGTGCTGCTGTGGATCGCAGCATTAGTCACAGCCAGTGTATGTTTGCTATAAAATTAGGCTGTTCGTTTTAGTGTTTTAACTCTTACACATGCATCTGCAGGACCTCCCCAGTGTGCATCAGTCAGCTGCTGATAGTCATGGCGACCACAGTGATGGAGCGAATCAGCCGAGTGTTCATCAGCCTGCAGCAGATCCGGCAGCTTCCCCGGATGCTGACTGAGGCGGCGCCCTCCATGCCCGGCACCCTCAGAGACACCGAGGTTCCCCCCTACTTCAGGGAGCGCTACGTCGCCTACGGCTACCGGCCGCTCAACCAAAACTGGCGCTACTACTTCCTGTCCTTGTTCCAGCGCCACAACGAGACCCTCAACATCTGGACTCACCTGCTGGCCTTTGTAGCGTTGCTGATCAAATTGCGGCAGCTTGCGGAGACGGTGGACTTTGCTGAGGACCGCCATTCGTGGCCCCTGCTCATCCTCATCCTGTCCTCTTTGACCTACTCCGCGTTCAGCGTAGCTGCTCATTTACTGGGGGGGAAGTCGGAGCTGTGCCATTATTGTTTCTACTTTGTGGATTATGTAGGGGTAGCGCAGTATCAGTACGGCAGTGCTGTAGTCCATTTTTACTACGCCGTGGATGAAAGCTTGCATGCACTTGTGAGTGGAATCTTCATGCCCACTGCCACCGTCCTCAGCTGCCTTTCATGCCTTGGATGCTGCTACGGCAAATACTGCAACCACACCCTACCGACGTGGGTGCGTAAGGTGTGCCAGGTGGTGCCCTCAGCGCTCGCCTACACCTGGGACATTAGTCCAGTGGCCAAGAGACTCTTCTTCTGGTCCAGCAATGATCCGGCCGCTATCTACCACTTTGGCCAGGTGGCTTTCTTCCTCAGCTGTGCCTTCTTCTTCACCTGCCCTCTGCTGGAGCGCTGTTTCCCCGGACGGTGCGACTTCGTGGGGCAGAGTCATCAAATATTCCATGTTTTCCTATCCTGCTGCACCCTGTGCCAGATCCATGCCTCCTACCTGGACTTTGTGGGCCGCAGGAAGCTGTACGCAAGCCTGCGCGGAAGTGGTGATGCTGCTATGTTTGTGGGGCTGTATGTGGTCACTCTGATTGTATGCGTACTGATCGCTGCCTTAATGCTGAGGAGAGTGAAACGGGTGCTGGACTTGCAGTCAAAGTCCAAATAATAGATTGTACGTGGCTTTGCTTCGAGTCACTGCTTTGATAGAAAGGGAACTGATTACGTTTATTATTATTTTGAATAACACTGAATTTTCATGCATTAATGAAGCTTGGTGCACTGGGAGCATACGAGTCTTACAGTTTAGGAAGATTATTGAAACAAAACATGTAATTCTATCCATCACAGTAATTTAAACAGACGTGGATTTGTTGAACTGCCATGTTGGTGGGATGTTTCTATAGCGATATGTGGGAAAGGTTCTTTATTTCTGGTGTGTTGTAAGTGCCTGACTGGTTTTCAGAGAGTGGCCAGTGATTTTTTATTGGTACACTGGTGACCTTTAACATTTCTTCGAGGTAAAGTCTACTATACAATCACCCTTCATTACAGTAAGACTAGAAAAAAAATTGCATATGATGCAATTATACACACATATATAACTGCAACATAGTGTTGCAGTTATAATTACTATTATTCCAGTGTTGCAGCAGAGCTGCAGCCTTTCCCACCGTCATCACTGTGCTTCGGGAGCATCAGCGATCCTGAATCATCAGATCGTCAGCGTGTGCAGAGTCCTGGGACGGAGAGGCTTTTGGGTTCGTACATGTAGGTCTGAAAGCTTTGGGGACACACTGTGGAACGTTTTCTATCATCAGCCTGAGATTTAAACCTTATTTTTTGGCGCTTATGTGTCGCCAGAAGTTTGATTTCATAGCACTTTAAAATAATTCAATGCGTCGTATTAGCTGTATTTATGAAAGCTGGTTTATTTTTAATGAGAAATGTAATATATAATGAAAGTCTTGTTTGTTTAATATTTGTTGTTGTAGGTTGTACACCTGTGCTCTTCAGGTGTACACGCTTACTGCAATCACCTGTTTGTGCCTTTTGAATGTTAAAAAAATGAGTGCAAATGTCACATAAGCACGAAGCTAAACGTAGCGAGGTCGGTTATGTTTGTGGGAGGTGAAGATGCTTCTGACCAAGATGTGAACTAGTCAAAGAAGCAGCTCTAGAGGCAGAAATGGTCTTGTTTTGTAAAGGCTCTCTGTGTAACAGTGTGAATTAAACCCTTTCTCTACTCAAGTGTGAATTTGTTAAAGCACGGCCTTCAGGCTGATTACTGCATGAGCCACTGCAGATATTCAGACACATGCAAGCTGATGTTGACTCAGGGAAATTAATGTAACAAATTCCAGCTTTAACAAACCGCCTCTTTGTACAACCGCAGTAGTCGTAACACTGCTTTTTTTTTAATGAGGGCGTTAGGTAATGTGCTTCTGGGGCACAGGGCCATAGTAACCTTTCCCCAGCTCGAAATATTAATAATGACCGATGCAAAATTGCTCAGCAGAGGAGTGAACTGGGAAGCTTCCTGCGGTACAGCTGCACCACCGATCAGCTACATTTAGAGCTACTGTATGTGACCGTCTCCATACAGGTGGCATTACTTTTAGCTCGCGGTGGATTTAAGGTAATGAGCAGGAGGCACCGCCTCTGCTGTCTGGAGCCAGTGGTCGGCGCTCTGAAGCAGCTTCAGACGCAGAAGTTTACGTGCTTCTAAGTGTTCCCTGTGGTTGCTTTGGTGCTGTTTATGCACCACTCACATTTTAGGAATACAGTGGCTTGCAAAAGTATTCATACCCCTTAAACTTTTCCATATTTTGTCACATTACAACCACAAACATAAATATATTTCACTGGAATTTAACGTGAAAGACCAACACAAAGTAGTGTACAGTTGTGACGTGGAAAGAAAATTATACACGATTCAAAACATTTTTTACAAATAAAAAACTGATGATTGCTAATGACTGAAAGAGTCCACCTGTGTGTAACCTAACCTCAGTACAAATACAGCTGCTCCGTGACGCCTCAGAGGCTGGTTAAGAGAATATTGGGGAGCAAACAGCATCATGAAGTCCAAAGAACACCAGACAGCTCAGGAATAAGGTTGTGGAGAAGTTTAAAGCAGGTTTAGGCTATAAAAAGATTTCCCAAGCTTTGAACGTCTCACGGAGCACTGTTCAATCCAGCATCCGGAAATGGAAGGAGAATGGCACCACTGTAAAGCTACAGGACAAGGCCGCCCACCTAACAAGGAGAGCACTGATCAGAGATCAGCCAAGAGGCCCGTGGTAACCCTGGACGACATGCAGAGATCCACAGCTCAGGTAGTCGTGCACTGCACAGATGTGCTCTTTATGGAAGAGAGGCTAGAAGAAAGCCATTGTTAAAAGAAAACCCTTAAAGGTTTGCAGAAGCCATGTTGGCGACACAGCAAACATGTGGAACAAGGTGCTTTGGTCAGATGAGACCAAAATGTAACTTTTTGGCCAAAATGCAAAACGCTATGTGTATGCGGAGAATTAACACTGCACATCCCTCTGAAAATCCCCACTGTCAAACATGGTGGTGGCAGCATCATGCTCTGGGGCTGCTTCTCTTCAGCAGGGACAGTTGGTCAGAGTTGATGGGAAGATGGATGGAGCCTGCTGGATGGTTCACCTTCCAGCAGGACAGCGACCCTAAACATGAAGCAGGGCTGCAATGGAACCATATTCATGTGTTAGAATGTTTTTTATTTGTAAAAAACATTTTGAATCATGTATAATTTTTTTGCGCTTCACAACTGTACACCACTTTGTGTTGGTCTTTCACGTTAAATTCCAGTGACTTATGTTTGTGTTTGTAATGTGACAAAATAGGGAAAAGTTCAAGGGGTAGGAATACTTTTGCGAGCCACTGTAGTTTATAGAATTTAACTGAAGTGAAATGTAGGAAAAGGAGCCCACGCTGTTGTTCCCTGTCAGCCCTGCATCTGCACACACAGCACCATGTTAAACATCAGCTGTGTTTAAAATGAATAAAAAGCTTGTAAGACAGCTTCCTGTTTCACGAGATTACTGCAGTTTCACTAACTACAGTTAGTCAGATTCCTAACTTGCTAAATTACTTCCCTGAATCCTTGACGCTAACTCGCGATACTTTGTTGCATAGAATTTATTAGGTATTAAATAATTTGTAATGAATGTAATTGAAACTTATGTCTAATGTCATGATACTCGTGACATGCAGGGTGCACAGCAGTGCACGATGACTCCGTGGGTCAGTCTTATCACAGTTTGTGCTCTTACATAATCACAGAGCACAGGTAGAGTCGGGTGGGAGACTTGGGTCTGTTGCAAACTTACCTCATCAGAGTGCATTGTTAAACATTTTGTACAGACTGCTGTTCATTCATTGCACAAGATTAGATTAGATGAGCCGCGTTTCTGTTCCCTCTTTGTTCAGAGTGGCTGTCACAGTTTTCTTGAATAAGGCTTCTTCCCTTTGGGCCACTTTGATTGGTTCTCATTTGTGTTTAACATCTGCAAAGGAAGAATTTCTGATTTTACTAAAAACTGAATACTATGAGACGATATGGCTTGTAATAGTTCATAGCATACTGTTTTGTGGGGCATCTAAAGGCATCTAATTGGTCTTCTTATGTTCTTCACAGCAGGGCCTCAGCTGTTATTTGCATCCTGGATGAAAATGCAAGTAGCACAAATGAAATCTGTCCCTTAATGTACCATAGATAAACAGCACAGGCCTGCAGCAGAGATAGGACTCTGTGTAAGGGGATTCATGCACTTCAGTGCCAGCTAGAGAAAACGATGTGGCAGATGTTGCAGTCAGCAGGAGGAAACTGAGGATTTTTTTTCCAGACCTTGCATGTTTACTGCCAGTGACGGTAAACATGCATGATCACGGCAGTTGTTCGGGCAACAAAAGGTGAAAAGCTGCACATTTTGTGCTGAGCTCTCGCCTCACCTCGCCCTCGGATGGGCGATGAGACTTGGATGTGAATGGGAGGAATGAACCTCCTGCACTGGCTAAATGGGAGGGTCTGGCGTCCATATCTCGAGTCAGCCAGAGCTGATATATGAAGAAAAAACTGTATGTTGGGCTTTATTTTCTGATTGGAAAGAGAACAAAATGTGTGACTGAGATTCTCACTTTTGCAGGATATAACATCGTAACATGGCTTTGAAGCTGGTGAGCTGCTTTAAACTTAAAGGTTTCTTTTGGCCACGTTGGTCGAAGGCCAGTTTTAGGGCCTGACTGGGTAGCTAATGCAAAAACGTTTCTCTAGTGTGGGAACTGCAATTGGCAGGCAGTGAACATGCCAGCTTTTGAGCCAGTGACAGAGTTTAGATGTAAAAAAACAACAACAAAAAACAACCAACAAATCTTTTTTTCCCCCCAACAATTGCCTTGGCAACAGCCAAGTAGGTGATTAAACTGCATGCATTTTCTTTGAGCACTTAGTGCACAAGGAATTCAGGGTTCAAGCTGGTGAATAATTAAAGCGAACACACCGTTCTCTCCCATTTGAATCAGCAGTGGTGGATTCAAATGCCTGTGTTCAGCTCATGCTCACACTTTTCTGTTTGCAACATCAAGTCTGAAGTGCAAACTTCTTAGAATATGAAGAACACACAGCAGCACTGTACTGTTGGTCTTCTTCACTGGCTAAACGGCACGCTTGCAGCATTTTTAGATTTTTTAAATGTCATACACTGGCTCCTATTCAATTAAATTCAACTTATACAGTGCCAATTCACAACAAGTTGTAATATTAGAAAGAAACCCAACAATGAGCAGCACTTGGGGACAGTGAGAAGGAAAAACCCCCTTTTAACAGGAACTATTTACTGTGACTGGTCGTGTCGGGGTAGAAAGAGAGCTAGTGCTCACGAGCTCTCCCTCGTTTGCATTCAAATATTAGCTTAAGTACAAGATGTGACGTGCAGTTTGCTCAAACACCTCATAGCAACACATTACATGAAGTACACTTGCAGAGTAAATGTGCCGGAACAGGATTACAACAAATTTACACACGGCTGAGGCAAAAGAGATGCACCCACCTGATAACTGTTTTCATCCTCACTGGAGGCAACTGCATCCTGCTTGTTTTTGTCCACAGTCCTCTGAGCCAGGACAGAATTCAGAACAAGCTTCTGCTCACTTTGTATGTATTTGTATGTATTTGTACACTGAACAGAAACGACTGCGTCTTTGTCTCAATGTGAATATCCGAGCTTTGGGTCGGGCGTTGAAGCTTATTCTAAATGGATATCTGTCCTCTTTTATTGAGGTGCTCCTGGCACTTTAGTTATAATGTGATTGCTAATGGTGTAAAAATCAACAGGTTAATGGCAGAACTGTGTTCTGTTACTGGTCAGCTGTCATAAGGCATTGTTTTTTAAATGTATATGTTTCATAACCAGTAAAACCCAGTCAGAGAAGTTGAGGAGGGAGAATAAGTCAGTGTCCACCTGTAAAACCAGTCCTGTTTGGTCTCTTTGTTGCACCTGTTGTTCATTTCATTAACACCAAAGCAGATGAAACTGACTAACCAGCTCTTCTGCTGCTGAACTGAGCAGATCAATATCCCAGAAGCTTGATTGAGGTGATATTTCACTCTCATGAAAATCTGTTCCTTTATTTTTTGATAACAGTATTTCCAATCAGAGCGCTGCATTTAGCAACACGTGAGCTCATAGCTCCAAACGCGCACCGATATCTGAATATACAGTGACGCGGAAACAGTGACACAGCTACACGCTGCTGAGGTCAGTCGGCTCTCTGAAATTATTCAGCTTTATGCAGCTTCAGCTCCGGGATCAAAGCGTGAAACTCTCCCTGTTTTCACAGCAGTTAAATGAACCCAGAAACTCTGCTTCTTCCTTCTCTTGTTTAGAAACATCAGGATCATCATCATCTTGATGTCGACTGCATTTCTTTCACAGTGCAGCTGCATCGGTCCAAAGGTTTTTTTTTTTAAATGCCTGCAGGCACGAGGTGCATGCTGGTCTGTTATATGGCTGGATGCTGGAACATTGCATAAGGATAAGGATAAACATAAGGATAAGGATAAACATAAGGATAAGGATACACCATGTTCCGTAGATCAAGTGCTGATTGCCATGTGTGAGTTCAGAATATGAAACTGCATTCAGATGTAAACTTGTGGGCAACTAGGAATTTTATTGTAAAGCACATTCATCCTCATTGGACAGGTCAAAGCTTCAAAATTCACTGATGCAAAATGAAATATCACCTTCCATTCTACATACTGTACATACTTAACCTGTAATTCCAACGTACAGACGACTCTGTGCACAGTTGGGTAACCTTTGTGGCCGAAGGAAGAGTTCCAAAGTCTGAAAACACAACCGGTGCAGCGATGTCATCGTTATCTCGGCGTAAACTTTGATCAAGTTTGTCAGACCACCCTGCTTACACATAAACTCGCTGACTTTTAAACATTCACGATTGCAGTTTAGTTTTTTCTTCCATTCATTTTGTCCCCTAACAGTGTTGACTTTCCTTATCTTTAATTCCTCCTCCAGTCTAACATTCCAGTTTGGATCGTGGCTGCTTTCCTGTTCCCTGTTTTATTTACCGCACCTTTGTGTGGCATTAAATATTGATGTATTACCTGGGGAAATTTCAAACACTGTTCATTCACACGTCATCCCCGTGGGGCGTGTTGCTCTACAGAAGCTGTAGACCAACCAAAAACGTCGCTCTGCTGCCCCCAAGTGTTCCGGAAGGTATATTTCTTTGAAATAAACGCATTTGCTGAAAGGCTGTTATCACTTTCCTTCCTCTGAGAGAAAATATCGTTTTGTTTGATATAATTGTAATGTTCCCCTTTTCAATTCCAATAACTTTTATGAGCGTTAAATGTTTTGTCAGCTGTTCTGTCTGGTAACCAGCATCTGTTCATACTGAACTATCACGGCAATTATTAATAAATAGGCCTACATATGAAAGAAAATGCAAATATATCTGTAGATTTTCAGTCTTGTGTGCTTTATTGTTGAACATAATCCTGTGTGGCCTTTTGAATATAAAAGCCAATCACAAATTAGTCTATAGGTGGCAAAGTAATTAGCAGTAATAATAAACAGGATGCTAAGTTGCTTCACCAAACGCCGATTACACAAAACCCCGTTTAGGATGTTTTACAGAGGCTTGAGGCGACGGATTAGGCCTAAGACGGGTTTGGGAGGGCCAGTTTTGTCTCACATTGAGCTGTGTGGTTGGGCTTCTTCGGGACAGGTCTGAATTTTGATCCTGACACATGTTCCACTGGGGCCTGGGTGAAAAGAGCATTTTCATGTGACCTGAGAGGAAGAAGGTCTGTGTGAAGAGAAGCTAGGGCTGCACCTGCAGCTTCATGCTGTTTAAAAGAAGTGCTGTAACATTAAAATGGTGCTTTTCCACCTGGTTTCTACTTCTATTAGTAATTTGTGTTTTGGCCTTCCTGCTGACCCATGCCTTTGGCATAAACGTCCTTTTTGCTGTAGTGCTGCTTTAGAAGTTCGTTACAATCTGCCTTAATTCTTCACAGGTCTGCAAAGATATTGAATGTGCAAGCATGCGCACATTTGTGAACATTATCATGTCACATGATATTCTGAGAAAAGACTCAGACCTTGACACAGGCTTTGGAAACTCCCTCTTTGCTCAGTACAGGTCTCAGGTCACATCACGACTTGCTCACCCTACAATGGCATTGCCTCTTCAGGAAACAAACCTGTAAACTTCCTCCCTCGGAAAGCCTCCTGCAGACTGGAACAGTTCCGTCTTGTATCCGTGGATCATTTGGAAAAGACTCACCTGGACTAATTACTGTCTCCTCTCTCTCAGAGAGCTTCCCCCGGTGACCCGGGCTGCTCTCCTGCATCCTCCTTTCAGTGGCTTAATGATTTCTAATGTCAAATAAAGACTGTCAACTTTACATGTTGTCCTTACTGATTTTGTATTTGAGTCCGCCTGTAACAATGGGCCTGAGCGGCCTCTGACAAATACAAATACACAATAAAAGTTTACTATAGGGAAGATATGATGGATCCCAGTGCTAAATGTCAGTTTTCCCGTGTATGGGATTAAAAACCAAACTGAGAGAAATGCAGTTGGCTACAGAATCTGAGCACAGTCAGGAACAGCAACACGAGCTCTTGCAAAAGATTCCTACATCAGAAGTAAATGTGGCAGTGCACAGTCTCCTTTCAGACAGGGTTACTTCCATGCAAAGTCACAACAACCACTGCCAAAAGGTTGTGCTGACTGGACTCCTTTCATCTTGTATCGGAAGTGCAGCAGCCTACGGAAAAGAACAACTCAAGGAGCCCATCCATCTGTGACCAATTAATGGAGCAGCCAGGCGGATGTCTTGTTCCACTTTCTGCACTCCTCCTGATTTAAAGGAATGATTCACAACCGGTGTCTGTCATGTGTCCCATAGAACTGTTGGGGTTTTCTTCTAATATTCACAACAGATGCATTGCAAGGTCTTCACTTTGTAAAGATTATTGGATCCAATGGATCCATTACTGGATTGGACATTTAGACAGGAAGGGTTCAGGTTACTTTCAAGTCAAGTCACAGTAACCACTTCCCAGAAATTGTACTGACCAGTCTTGTTTTGTCCTGTATTGGGAACGCATCAGCTTCCAGCAAAGAACAGCAGGAAACACCTCCACCTGCCACTAATTAATGCCCAGCCATGTGGATGTCTATTTGATTAGCTGGAAGTACTAAATCAAATCACAACAGCTGCCAAAAAAACACACACTTTCCACACATTTCCAAGAAAAATGTGTGGAACGTTTTAAATATATAACCAGCACATGTAGGGTTAACAGGAATTTATGCCTCGCTCCACACTGAAATATGAACATGTCTGCACTGTCTCTTTAAACTATGTAGCGGTCCACAGGATAGAGGAAGAGTGGAGTCACGTTCGCACAAAAATAACTATTTCCTGTCTGTATTCTCAACATTAAACATTTTCAGAGCGGATCTTTGTAACAAATAATAATGTGACTGACAAGTATTTTTAATCACTGATTAACCACCTTGCCATTTTTTGTAAGTTGTAAGGTCTAAAAAATGGTTCCTGGTGTCCTCAAATGACTTTTTTCCAGATCAAACATTAAAAACTTCCATAATAAATCATAGCAGTTGTTCTGCGTCATTGACTATTGTATTTAGGTACACTTAAAAACATGCGGATCTATAACACACCACTGATTAAGTGTGAGATCTCCGTTTAGAAGATTTCAGTCCACATGCAGATCTACGTCTTTCCTCTATGGATTTTATGTATTTTATTTTGAAAAGCTCATGTTGCCGGACGTTCTTCCTCTTATAACTGTTAGCTTGTTAGCAGTGAGAGAAAGCTACTTGTAAGCAGATACACAAAGGGAGAGTGGAAGGATCTGCAGCTATGGGGATCAAACTGTACTACACCACCGTTACTGCCTCACGGACGGTGAGTCGAGCAGCTATAATTCAATACGTATACGGTTATATTTATGTTTTCAGCTCCGGTGGCAGCAGCCAACAATGCTCAGGTCCAACAGACACACCCAGCACCCTATCAGTAGTCAGCTTCCCTCTGACTAACAGTGCAGCGGGCCTATGCCTAACTCACTGCCCTTTAAATTCATTATTGAAATGTCAGCGTTATTGGTATGAAGGCTTAATGATCGTTAACGTTATAGCTGGGAATTCTATTAAAACTTAGCGGACGTGTAAAGAGGAGGCAGGTTGCATTATTACACCTAGCTTCCTTCCTTTGGTAGCAAAAGGTGTTTCTTGTTTTTATGAAGCAGTGTTTCGCGTGTGTTTCTCCTTTAAAACGCACGTTTACTCGTACTGATCAGAGACATTATCACAGTGTTGTTGTGGTTCATGAGGAGTAGCTCGGTGTAGCGAATTCCTGTATCCGTTTCCTGTGCGGGGAGCCGCACGCCAAACTGCATTTAAAAATCTGACAACTTGTGTTTCTCGCCGATTTGACACCGTAAAGGTCAGGCGTGGTTCAAACAAAACGGGTCTAATCCGTCAGCATACATCAGATGAACTAAACGGCATATGCTTTGAAGGAATTTAACATTTTTGGCGCACGTCAGCCTTCGTCTTCATGTTCGAGTTGTTCCAGGTCGATAGCTAACCAGCAGGGGAATCAGTAATTAAAACATACATTTTCATTAAGTAAGAGCTACATGACAGATTACATGTAAGCCGACATAAACAGTAGACACTATACATAACCACTTTATGTTTTCATGTGTGTTTTTGTTTACAAGAACAATGCAGCAAAGTGCTGGATTTTGTAATAGTTTGGCGCATATTTTCATTGACTGTAACAGGAAGAACTCAGTAGAGCAGGTTGAGATCTAGAAACTGTCATTGTGCAGCATATTTTTTGTTGATACAATCACTCCTTTAAATTAGCTTGTTACAGTGCAGGGGGCCAAACATCTGGTCCCTATTAGCTGCGAGGGAATCACGTAGTGAAAAAGATTCAGTGACGCGCATTCGTTTTTAACTCTTGCATGTGCAGTAGTGCTTCTAGATAGCATTTATTATCTTTGGTCTAAAGAAAGGCCTTAAAACACAAATTGTTCTGCATTAGTGCACTAAACGTTTCTCGAACCATCAGTAGGTCAGACCTACTTTATTATCTTAATTTCCAGCTGCAGCTCACATGTAACTTCCCTGATTCTGTGGCGCTTCTTCAAATTTTGTGGAACAAAGAGAAACCGTTCCTCTTTTTCAGTGTGAGGAAACTCAAAGAGCAACTACATAACAGCCTGTGTGTTTCCAGTCGGTGCTGTTCTTAGGTGTGGTCGCATTTACGAACACCCCCTCCCAACTTCCTCAGACACCCAAAAAAGATAGCAGACTGTCCACAACGTCTATTAATCATCACCCATGAGCCAGATAAAGCTGCAGCTTTTACTGGCACAGCTTCAAAAACCACTTAAGTCATATTATATTCTGTTACAGTGCCATGCCTTGTAGGCAGTCCCTAGGAAGAATAGTATCACAGGGTTTATTTGAACAGTGCTTCAGAGCAGTTTGGTGGCCTTCGTCATTTATGACTGACTGTTTTATGACACTGATTAAAACACTTATCAGCTCAACAGCTGATTTTGCTGGAAATGTGATCAGTGAACGGCAGATTTAAGTTGTGGTGTCACATGTCACCATCTGCAGCTTAAACACTGAATGAATGAGTTGTCTGCTTCCTGTTTCTGCAAGGCTTGATTGATTCCCTGAAACTTTTTTTTTTTTTTTTTGGCTTTTGGTGAAGTCTCAGCAGGGGGAATTTTT
>VOQJ01025281.1:14564-24615 GCA_015052665.1 Apistogramma diplotaenia | reverse complement strand
AAAGAAAACAATATATCTAAGACATATAATCACTTCCTGAGGTAAGAGTTGAAAAATGATTCTGATTTAATTGGACTTATCATTATCTACTTCATCTTTGTCACCAAAGGATGTATTTCAACCTTAAGCTGAAAGACACTGAAGACGCGGTTTGTTGTCGACTGAATATTGTCGACAACACGAGGAGGGGAATGAGCACGGCGCCCGCATTATCACTGATCAAAGAGTCAAGATTTCAAAGACTAATTCCTGCTCAACACATGGACATGCCAGAGTCTCGGGAACAGAACAGCTGCAATCTCCTTTCACATCATCTTAGAGGAAGCTGAAAGTCTTACTCAAGAAAGGAATAAAGAAAGAAATTGCATAATATTTAATTATTACCCAGCTTTATTTAGATTTTCCACAAATCTGTCAATTGTAGTGTTGATGCTTCCTATAAAGCCTCTCCAATCATTTTAACAGCAATCCCACAGTACTTCAGATTTTTTTTTCTCCCAGTGTCTCTCAACCAACACTACAAGGAATCTAATGAGCCCTCTTGAGAATACAATTCCCTCTCTTCCTTCAGTGTGATCTGCTGAGGAAGGCCTGGTCATAAAGTGCCAATCGTCTGTTCAGCGCCTTTCTGTAGCTTCACAGAGTGAGCTCTGCAGGAGAAATGAATCTAACATCACATTCAGAACATAAATGTACTGAACAGCTGTGATGTCATTTAGCAAAAAAAACAAGTATTGATGACAATGGAAGTGAAAATGCACTTTCATTGTCAGCCTTTGCCTTTCAGCCCGGCTCCAGAGAGGCTATTTTTGTTCTTTGTTATATCATCAAGGCAACACTCCATCAGATTCCAATTGGAAAGCAGTATCAAGTGGTTTGTTTTATACATTCAGCATATATTTTTTTTAAGTTTGCTTTACATTAACCACGTGGCATTTGGATAAATGTGACAGAAACTTTGAAACAATCTATTTTTAAAAACCAAAAAAACCTAACTATTAAAAACACAATTTTATTAATAAATCAAGTGCTGAGGACCACTGGAATGACGCATTTTCTGCTTTACCTCCGGTAATCCTCTCAGTGCCACAGACAGGCTTAGGAGCATGTCCTGAAACCATGCTGCAAATGCTGATTTATCTTGGATGAAGCTTTGTGAAGCACAGCCTGCTGCTGATGCTACTCCAGAGTTTCAGAGACCTGATGTGAATAACAAAACAGACTAATAGCCACTTAAACAGTCAGTGGGATGATCATTTAAAAAAGACACTTTGCAATAAACGGTGGCAAGTAGTAAATCCAGAGACATCTTAACTAACTAAAACACCCCCCCCACTGTGCCTGCGCACTGCCTGCCCATGTACAGTAAACAGGACTTTTATGGGAATGGTACTCAAAGCCAAGAACATAAAAATGACCAAAACTGAATAGGTGAGGACTGCTTTCAGGTTTTTTTTTTTATGTTGGATATAAAACTGTGAACCTGTTGTGCAGATTATTTACCTGTGTAGCCCAGAGTTGCCGCGGTGGCAGGCGTCTTTTTGCCCTACCGTTTACTAATGTTTTTGTGAACACTGTTTTTTTAAACATATTTTAATAATATCAACACTTAGCTATAAATCAGAAATAAAAAAAATGGATATGTGACAATTACATATTTTGCAGTAATTTGTTTTTACCTGGAGTCCCCTCAAACACTTTGGCCGGCGTTCATCTAGTGAGTGTGAAAGTCAGATCACTGTTAACTTCATAATGCTAAGTGTGAAGCGTCTACAACTATTTACTCTGGCGGAGGCTGTAAAACTTCGTGAAAGTGGTCCGATAAAGGACTGGCCCAAACCTTAAAGGGGCCCTCAGCAAAATTTGATTTGGGAAATGTACATTTTTGCACAATTATGCAAATGTACCTAATTACAAACTAGTAAATAAGCCATTTATAATATATGAACAATTATGCAGTATATGGAATTGGTGAGCATTGGTAGAATGGTATCAAATACAACTTGTCAGCAATTGGGCTCAGTTCTAAAAGAAGTGTCGTAAATATGTTATTATGCTGCTATACCACAAAAGTGCATGGTACCACCCCAAGACCACACATGAGGCATGAAAGAGAGGTCAGCTAGTCTACAGTAGCTATGCAACCTGACCACTGTGTGAAAACAACCACCACAGGAACAGTGCGTAAACCGGTCAGATTAAACTGCCACAGCTCACAAATGCACAGTTATGTCTGAACATGCATGCACGAATAAAGCCAACATATACCCACCTAGCATGTCCCGTCCACTGAACCTTGTAAATATTCAACAGCCCTACATATAAGTGTCAGGATTCTGTAGTATGCCAGGCAGGATAAGGACCCAAACACAGCAGGGAAAACATGAACTCGGAAACACACAGCTTTATTGCTGGATGCACATCAGGTACAAGGAGACTAGGAAAGCTGAACTGTAACTAATAAGTCAACAACTAGGAATACACGGAGAAGGATGGTGTGACAAAGAACAGGAGGACACAAGCAATATATAAATGGTAAATCGACTAGTTCTTATATAGGACTTTTCTACTCTAGCTGAGCACTCAAAGTGCTTTTTACAACACATTTGCACTGACCCATTCTCACACACATTCATACTGCTTTCTTTTTCAAAGTGCTTTCTATGTAAGAGTCACACACATTCATACTCCAACGGTTGCATCGGAGAGCAGCTTGGAGTTCAGTATCTTGCCCAAGGATACTTTGGCATGCAGACTGGAGCAGCCAGGAATCAAACTGCCAACCTTCCAATTAGCAGAAGACCTGCTCTACCATTTACACCAGAGATAATCGGGGAGATAGTACACAACAGGAAGCACAGCTTAGCAAAATAGCTTAGCAGATCTGAAACGCAAATTTCATTATATGTGACGACATGTAATGACAATAGAGCTCCCTACTCTCTCAAGGGAAGCAAAACTGAATATGACCATACCGACGGTACAAAGGACTGCCAAAGTAAAACAGGCTGTAGACATGAAAAAAAGAAACGCTAACGTGACACAAGACAGGAAAGCAAACACACAAAACTTACACTATAGAGGAACAAGACACCAAGGACTTAAAAAACAGCACAAGGAACTGAGACCAGGATTAATTACACTTAGCAGGAGAATAAACCGGAAACAACAAAACACCAAACAACTGGGAACACAGGAAGAACTGAAACAGGATTAAATACAAAGTAAACAACAGCCAAGACTAGAGCTCATATAACTAAACTAAAAAGCCTGAGGGCACAAATTTCAAAACTGCAAAAAACGATAAACTAGGAATCAAATAAGTCCAAAAACTGAAATAATATCCAAGCAAAAAATATATATTAACTAGAAACACATTGAGGTCAGTGACACAGGTTGAGTAGCGCTTTTTTGATAGAAATCTAGCAATATGATAAAGGCCATACCTAGCTAGCTAACGAAGAACAGGTTTGAGTTCTTAACCAACTAAATGTATTGTAATTGCTCACGAAAACATACCTTTATCTTCTTGCCTTTATTTCTTTCTCTAATCGTCTCTTTTTCCTCTTTTCTTCCCCAGAGGCACACGTCTTTTCCGAGACATTTCTGTTTTGTAGCCTCATCTACACACGACCATTACTGAGGCATCATCGAGTCACCTGGAGCACTGCCGACAGGCGTGCCAGCCCAAACTACTGACACACGAAGTCAGACAGCAAGTAGTCTACTCATTAAATTAATAATGCTACTAATGTTGTAATAGTTTCTTCGTTCTTTTAAGACACTGACATGCTAAAAACAAAACAAACAGTATCATGAAAAATTTGGGTGAGCTTGGGTGCCCCCTGGTGGTCAGGGGGCCATATGTTGAAATGACCTCGGGCAGGTGTTGTGCCAAAAAACGATTTTTTGCCAAAAAATAAATAAAACAAAAAAAGATGCCTAACAAATCTGTTAGGCATATGATATCAAGTCATTCTGAACCAGAAACAGCATTCCTGTCACAACATAGAAGCTGAAATCAGTTTCTGGCAAAGCGATATTTTATATTTTTTTTTACTTAACTGGTGTTAAACCGTCACTGACATGAAAATGTATTTTTAAAGACAGATCAGGTCAAGACGGCTTCAGAAATGACAACAAATACGGCATCACAGTTCTATAAAGCTATCTGAAGATGCCAAAAAAGATTGGATTGATTATAATTCAGATACAGTAACGCAGAGTTATAAAGATAATTGCAAACAAAAGGTAATTTTTTTATTTTATAAGCCCTTCATACTACACATCAAAAACACGTAGAAACATCAGAAATACCTATGTGGCACAACACCGGAAACTGCCGATACTTGTCGGAGAAGCTCACTTCTGTGCAATGACAGCAACTCTGAGGTGAGTTGTTGAAGATTTCGTTAACTTTTCTGTTGGTTCCGTCGGGCGTATAGAATATTCATCTGATTTTGTTCGGAATTCTCAGGAATTTGGAACATTCCAATAGAGTTTTATTGGGCTGTGGAAGGTTAATTGAACTAAAATAAGAAAATGCTAAATACATCTATGGCGTGCCCATCCACCCATTTTCATTTTTATTCATAACTTACAACAAACATTTGTGAAAGCATTCACATGCACACAAGGCATTCTTGTGCCTAGTGAGGCAACATTTGCACAGGGCTGTCACTCGCAAGTCACTGCATATGCACACATGTAAATGATCCCTTGGTTTCACACTTAAATGCACTGGGTAATTTTTCAGAATGCAGGGTAAATGCTGTTTCAATTTCTTAGTTTTAACTCAAACACACACACACACACACACACACACACCAATGTACAGTCATATGGAAAAGTGCAGTCCCGCAAAAAACTAATTACAACCATTCTGCTTCCACAGTAATTAAGAGGGCAAGCAGCAGCCAGGTGCTGCTAATCAAATACACTTATTAAGTGATCATCATTAAGTTTGAGCGCTTCAATAAAAAACAGGTTTGGCCATTTGTTTGACGGGAGCATTACTAAAATGCTGTGGCTGGATCTTAAGTGAGCTGTGAATAAACAAATGCCAACAAATCGCAATGAACTGAAGAATCATTGAAATGGAGTGGGCCTAAATTCCCCCACATTATGGAAGAGACTGACAAAATCATGCAGAAAACCATTACTTTGACTCGTTGCTGCTAAAGACGGTACAAGCTAATGAATCATGGAATCCCATGAATCTCTCAGGTGTGTGAAGAGCCTCTGGGACATCTTTGCCCATCCTGCATCCCGGGTCGCTTTGGCTTTGTTGGGCTCCTGCCCCTTTGGATCTGATGCTTAGGATCTTTTCGTGATCAGAGCCCTCTGTGCTGTCCTTAAGGTCAGCCTATTCTAGCCACTGATGTCAGCCACTTTCTTTAATCTGCTGATGGTGCATCCCATGGAGGGGTTTGGTCTTCTACAATACTTCCTTCTCCTGTTCCTTATCACCGTCTGTCTTCAGCTGCCTGAGGCACGCTTGTATCAGCTCATCTCAGGGGGCTAGCCTCCTGATGTATTCATGGATGGTCCTCCTTTCATCCTGGATCGAGTCTCTGACACTCACTTATCCTCGCCCTCCGTCTCTCTGTTGCTCATAGAGCCTCAGGCTGCTGGACTTTGGGTGGAAAGCTCAGTGCATTGTGAGGAGTTTTCATGTCTTGACATCAGTGGCATCTATCTCCTCCTGTGGTCGGCTTATTATTCCAGCGGGGTTTCTGATGATACCAGGAGATGTGCATCAGATCCTGTGAGAATCTGGAACATTTGAGAATTTGGGACTAGATTACTAATTAATTCTCTTTTAATTTAATTAAACCACAGATTTTTACCAACTGTGCTGCAATAGAAATAATTATAGCTTAAATTTACAATAAATTCACAAAACAGTCTGTTGGTGGTGAAGGATATGTAAACAAAGAAAGAAAAAATCATAACATACACTGTAAGTTTTTTTTTTCTTTTCTATTTATCCAAAATTCTTCTACACAAGCAATTTTATATTTTTGTGCGCTTGTGTATTCAGATGTTTGTTTGTGTGGACAGCTCAGACCAGAAAAGAATACAATGGGAAGAAGGTATTAGAAAATGCGAACACAGAAAGCCACCATTTACAAATATTAATGTCACCAAAAATAAATTGAGGTCTCATTGCACTTTAATGATTCTAAGAAACTTTCCAGGCAGAAGAAGAAAAAAAAAATCAATGCTCCCTTTAGCCATATCTATCCTGTTCTGACTTAACAGGCAGCAAGAGCACCTCTGGTGTTTTATCCTGATCAATAATAAATAAACAAGGCTAGTCACTTGTTTTCTTCAGATTAAGGAGGGGTGTATGTAAAATGCTGAATATGTATTGCCTGGGAGAGCTTCGTGCTGGAACAATAACCCATCCCCCCTTCCACTCTAAATAACTCATTATGAAACCTTTGAATCGTGCTTATTTTGTTGCAGTCTGGGTTCAGTTTTGCTTGAGATTTAGCATCGCCCCTTTTTACCTGTGCTGAGGCCGCATAGCCTCAAGAAAAGTGAAGCGCTACTCTGTATGTTAACTAATCCAATGATTTTGTTGGAGCAACAGCATGATGAAAAACTGTAAATGCTATGTCACACGAGGGTTTCCTGAGTCACGCCTGCTACATTTTCTCATCCTCCACACTTTGGTGAGTGAATTTGTTTTAAGAGGGGAAAGCACAGAGATAAAAACCTTTTTTTTTTGTTTTGTTTTTTTAAAGTGGTGTGATCATATTAAGTTCATCGTTCTCTCTCTGGATGATGCTGTTAATTGTACATAGAATGAGTTAAAAGCCGGGAGAATCACAAGCAAAGTAATCAAAAACACAACCATCATCGTCACAGCATTTCTAATTACCATAATTACAGAGTTGACACAAGCATTAATCAAGACGTTCACATTTAAATTGAATTTGACATGATTTTGTATTTTACTCTTTTCTTTTTTACTGCTGTTTTATACAAAAAAAAATAGCTGTTTACTAAAATACTGGCTGCATTTTACAGATAACAACAAACTTCAGTTAATAACATGTTTCTCAAAAGGATACATCAGAGTCCAAAATTACTATTCAGCTAACACCAGCTGCTGGTTTGGATTGTCTTTGGCAGAGAAACTCATAATGACCCCCTGCTACACAAACAACAGGGAGTGTGCACGATTATATTATTTTGAAGGCTTCAGTTATAGGTGCTCCATCTGTTTCACTCACTATTTTTACCTGATGAAATATTCACCGACCAACAAAAATTATAGATCTAGATGAAGAAGAATTCAGGCTGGAGTTGTCCTGAGATCCAAGCAAATCTCTTGCATCTCAGCTTTTCTTTTAAGCATTAAAAGCTTGTGAAATTATGACTTAAGGCATATTACTATGGGATGAATCATGAAGAGGCTAGCTAAGTGCATAAATGCATTACTGCTTAGCTTCCTGTTTCGGACATATTTATTAGTGGATGAACACAAAGTCCATAAACCCACAACTTGGACTCATGTGACACATCTCTTCAGGGACAAACGGATAAATAACTTAAAAAAAATATGGAACATTATGTCAATAATTATGACTGTCGCTATGGCAATTAAACACGAAAAGACCCCAAATTGGATTGTGGATTACTGTGCCTTTAATACAACAGACACAGACACACTGACAACAGAGCAAGAAGTCTGTGCGAGGAGAGGAGAAGGGCTGCTCTTTGTCAAATGTAGATAAATTAAAGATGTTTCATTTCCTCTCCAGATGACAAATTTTGTCCTGGAGGAAGCCTGCTACAGGCGCACAGCAGACACACAAGAGAGAAATGACTGAATGAAAAGAAACAATGACAACAAACCAGACTTGTGGCTGTGAAGATTGGAGCTAATGAATAAAGAAATTCCAGACATCACGTGATGGAAACCGCCCTGTGCCCCGCTGGCTCTGCGATAACTGTGGATGTGGCTAGAAACAGAAAATCACCAGTGGCATTCAGGCTGCAGGCCAAACAAGATAATAAGCTCTACTCTGCTTATCAATATGCTGCACTGTCTGCCAACCCAGAGGACACACCCACCAGAACGAACACTGAGCCACTCAAGGGAAAAAAGTCACAGAAATAAATTTCTAACTTTGTGGTTAGTATATGGATATAATTTTATCTACTCTGGGCAGAACAGCTTTAAAAAAAATACAAATAATACATAATGATAAACAGTACAGATTTTTTTATTATTATTTCCTATTACTTTTCCTCTTTCTCCTGACCTTAAAAGAATTTAAATATCAGAAGCGGCACACACACACACACACACACACACTTGGGTGCTACCTTTCTTGACTTGATAAATATTACTCGAACACTGCTTTAAAGCTATTCATAGAAATTCTTTCATGCTATTCGTCACAGTTTCAGAACAAAAGAGACAGAGCGAGTCAGTGACAATGGGTTAAGGAGGTGATAATGTGAGGGTATGGGGAAAAGCAAAGAACAATAACAACATGCCTTTAGGAAAATATTCATGAAACACAAAGAGGTGGGAGAAAAGGCAGAGGAAAGAGAAAGGGGAAGGTATTGAACAGAGAGCAGGAAAACCAGCAGGATCAACTACAAACATTCCTGCTGGTCTTTTCCTCGTTCACCCTGTCAAAGAAATGACTCCATGACCTGTTTTTCCAGGCTTTGCTGTGGTGGTGTGTTTAAGCATTCCAGCATACGGTGGGCTTACCAACCCAGAGAGTAAAGGGAAGGTAAGCTGACCTTTGGCCACCTACAAGCATAACATTTATATAGGAGACAAGGAAGGGGAAGGGTTTCAGAAATTAGATAACACGAGAACTTGAGGTACCAGGATCAAAGACAATAGTAATATTAAAGATAAGGGAGTGAAAGGGTCTAGTCAGATGACAGGGGTCTGTTATGACAATCCTTCACAAGTTCACTCATTTTAGTGCCTGCTTCTCCTCACTCCACCCTTTCTTTTTCATCCTTTCTCATTGTAAATGAGATTTTTTTTAAAGTAGGAGCACCTCACTGCCTTCAGTTCTCACAATTAACCGTGAATCATTGCTGATATGACTTCAGTCTGTCGGCAGTGATTCACTGTGAATTATTTATTTTCAAATTCACAAATCTGGCCAACAGAACGTTGAAAGCATGTCGTAAAAAGCAGACTGTTTTAGACTCAGTGTGAAGAAAAACATTAGATTCAATAGGAGGAATTTATTTGCATTAAAGTTGCATAAAGTGATGGCAACAGAAATCAATGTTTAATGTCACACGTCGTTCTCAATAGCTGTCAAACCATGACAAGAAACACTTTCACTTGTTCAGTCATCATTTACTGAAGTTCCTCAATGCTTAACGGTACCAAGGGTGGTAGTTAGATTCCTATGCAGCACACCCAGTTCAGCAAAGAGTGAACCCAAATGCAGGACTCCAAAAACAAACAGCTACTAAAAACAAACCTTTAATTTAGGCTGATGCAGAAAGTCCAAGGTAAAAAGATCCACAACAGGAAACTAACGGAAATCCAGAAGTTGAAAACACTAACAAGAGAACACATGAGGGAGGTACGAAAGAGACACTAACAAGGACTTAAAGGAAGACAGGACTATAAATACATATGAAGCTAACTGGAGAAGTGAAACAGTCGGGAAACAACAAACAGCTAAACACAGTCAAAGTAATCAAGAAGAGGAAATCAAATTCACATAAGATGCAAACTAACAAAGTCAAACAGAAAAGAACGAGACAACAAAACAAAATCGGAGACCCTGGTGAGGCTAGAATAAATAAACCAAAATGGCACAAGGAAGCCACAAAGTTCAAAAACACAAACAGTAACTGGAGTTTTAAAATATCTAGAGCAAAACTCAAGGCTCGAAAAATAAAAAATAAATAGAAATCAAACCTCAGCCTGAAGACATGTTCACATGTACAGTATATGGATATATTTTTTAAAAAAACAGGACTTTTTCAACTTTTGTTTAGTAAAATCTCCGAACCACATGACAGCACGAAAATTATGTCAAGTTTT